>SEOQ01000547.1:0-19156 GCA_004679275.1 Dentipellis fragilis
CTCGGGGTTTGGGTTTGTGAGGCGTGCGATGAGGGTCTGGCAGTGCTCTGGGCGCTCGACCTGTATGAGCCAGTTGAGCGCGGCGATGATGGATGGTGCGTCTTTCAGTGCGACTTGTGAGGCATATTTGTGTGCGAAGGAAGTGATGGCGGAGTGCGAGGTGCGGCCGGTATAGTCGTCCGGGAAGACGAAGCGCGCGGCGTGTTCGCGGAAGCTTTCGACTATGGTGCGGAGCGCAGAGTCGGGGAGGGTCATGGATTCTAGCTTTGGGACGACACTGCCTCGGATGTACGACGGTCAGCGGTCTGCGCGTGCGCTTCTGGTGGGAAGAAACACCTACATCTTGAGGAACATCTCAGGCCCAGGGATGCCGTCCAACATGACACTATCCAGCACCTTCTCAAACTCTTCTTTCGTGAGCCCACCCGTGCTCTCACATATTGCGTCCAAGTACAACTCCACCCTAGCCCGCAGCAGTTTCCCAAACGTGCCCCGGTCGATTTTCGCCCCTTCGTCCTCGGACTTCGCGCGCATGAACTTGGCGCAGCATGCAGCGAGGGGGAGCATTACGTTTGTCGCGCATTCCCGTGCATGGGCCACGGAGAGTGCAGAGACATCTGTGATGCGGTCAATGACGGTGGAGACCAGGCCAGAGCAGCCAACAGCGACGCAAGTGGAGATGTATTTCTCCGCGAGGGCGCTTGGGGTGAGGGGTGCGGGGGAATCCTGATAGTATCGCCAATAGGTTGACTTGGGCACGAAGAATGTTATGGTTGAGATCGCTTGCTGCAGGATGGAGGAGACCACTGAAGACCTGTCTGGCGAGCTGATGAAGTCGTCGTATGTGAAGACGGAGGGTGCGAAATCGAGTAGGAAAGCGGGGTCTGAGAGCTGTAGGAGCTGGGGGAGCATGCTAACGATGGTTGGTCAGAGCGATGCTGCAGCATGAGGGAAGCAGCGGCGGTGGGACAAACCTAGTCTTGAAGAACTGCATCCCTCCATTTTCCTTAGCCACATTCAGGAGAGCCTCCACCTCGGATGCCTCAGGCTTCTTAAGGGACGTCAGAACCTCCTGCGTTCGCGCAGAGATCCACGGGCGTAGCTTGGCCGCGACTTCATCCTCGCCGCCCATGTCTTCCACAAAACGGTTGAGCGCAGCCAGGAAGTTCAATCTCGATGCATTATGCAGATCATGCTGGACCATCAGCTCGAAGCACTCTCGCACGCACTCCGAGTCCCATCCAAACCGGTTCAGCGCGTCCACTGCATGCCTGTCTGGCATGGTCGCCACCCCGTTGCCCTCGTAGCATAATCTGATCGCATTCGTCCAGAGCTCGAGGTCGTGCCAGACATACGCCGCCTGGCATACAGAATTGGCAGCGCTTTTGGAATCAAGCTCACGGCGAGAGAGAATAAAGTCTGCTAGCTCCTTGTCTTGAGAAGTGTGCATATTGGAGACCAAACCGCTGCAAGCCCGCTTGAAGCCTGTGAGACCTTGATAAATAGTTTTGAACTTAAGCCGGTCGGGCCAGATGACCAGGGCCGTTCGTCGGTAATCTATGAGGTTGGGAATGTATCAGTCGGGTGAACATAGCATGTGCATATCAAAGAAGACCCTTACGCCCATAAATTCCCAATGAGGTCACCTACAAGTGAAATGTAAGCCTCTCGGTTCGAAGCAAACGCATACCAGGTTCCGTCAACCGCACATACCTGCGGCTCATCATTATATATTTCCAGCTCATCGAACTTATCCTCTTTCATCACGCTCGGAAAATACGTGGGAATGGCCTCGAACTTGGTATATTCCAACGTTTCCGCGATGGGCCTGCCTTCCGCGTCGATGAAGTCCCTGATCGTTGTCTCCTGGCTCCAGATTTCCTCATGACACTGCTCATTGTCAGGCATCCCGTTCCTGCGATACCTCCCTCCGTCTCTGCTCGTGCAGCCATCGACTGAATACTGCAAGGTCGCGAGGCCTAGCGAACACCCGTGCGTATGCACCAGGCCGTAAAGCAGCGCCGCCTTGTGCGCGTCGGCGCCCTTCAATGCGCTCAGCCGTAGATCGTCCGTGGGGTGCTTGCGTTCCAACATGTATATGATCTTCTCAGGGCAAGTCTCTGATGAGTCTTCTGTCCACGATTGCAGCTCTCTTGCGAGTTTTTCTACCACTTTTGTCCCTACCGAGAGGCTCGGACACGGTGATTCTGTCGTGTGTATGAGGTTGTACGACAAGACGAGGCGGTAGCCCGAGGTGATGGGCTCGATCTCCTGATGGACCCCTACGTAGGACCCGAGGACAGTTGTGCAGAGCTCGCTCCATGGAGCCATATCATACACGTGAGAAAGCCCGCCATGGGTAAGGTTCACTGTGCCGCCTGTGAAGGCAGAAGGGAGGACGATATTCAATATCGCAAATATTCCCGGGCCTTGAGGTCCATTTTCTCTGTGGGTTCCACACGGTCAAAAAAAGTTGAACGTAGAAGTTAATGACGCACTGGGTGTGGAGTTGGAAGCTGAAGAATGTTTGTTAGTGCGTTAGTGACGGTATCTGTAGGCGGAGACGTACCGTGAACCGGCCTCGTGCAACGTGAGCTTGTGAGGCTCAACACGGGGTTGGCTAGCCTTGACGTCCACCCCGAGCGTGTCGCAGACTTCAAGCATAGTACGTGCGATGAAGTCCTCCCATAAGGAATTCAGGAAAGTGATCTGCTGCAGTGAGGAGCACGAATGACCAATAATAAACTTCCCAACATACCGATGCCCCATCGATCTCCCAGGTANCCTGTGTAGCACCATCGGCATCTGCNATTGACCGCTCTGCNGGTTTATGAACTGCCACGCGCTTGATTTCTCCTGTCTCGCGCGCGCTGAGTGGTAATCCGACGACACCGAGGCCGGGGAGGTCGATTATTGGGTTTGGGGCGTCGGAATATGACCTGTTGAATGAATAAGCTGCGTGAAAGCCGCTTCCTTTGGTTTCTAAGGCCTCTTCAAGTCTGTCCTATTCCCAAATGTAAATAATGACACCTATCAATGCTTCGCAATCGCGTCTGTGATCGAAGTGTAGAAGAAGATGCCTCGTCACTTACTTGAATGCTGGACATCATACCGCGCCGGAATGACTGATTCTATTACCAGACTCCAACGCTGTGGACGAGATGTGAAAGAAGGTTGAAAGTCGCCGGGACGACCAGCGAAGCAATAGACGTGCTCGCCGACGCGAACTATAACGGATCACGTGAGCGTGACATTTCGCATCGGCATGGTCGCCGAGCCTTCGAGCTTCGAGGCTCGAGTGCCACATCCTAGTCTCTAATTATCACCGACTTAAGCCACGTCGTTCAAGGCTTTTGCCCTGAAGACTTCAGATGTATTGGACAAACGTGGTGCCCCCATCTTCACACACTGAGTTCATCCAGATTTTGGACTAGTCTTTGTCGAACAGTGGTCGTAAGAAACAACAGGCTTTGCACATGCGGACCAACTATGAAGGGTTCGAACTGGATGTCAGAAGAACTGGCTGAAACGACGAGGGCTCTTATATTACGGCTGTATCTGAACGACTCTTGATACTGGGTGAGCTAAATCATGACATTTGCCGACTCACTTCCTCAATGAAGAACGTTTTCATCTGCCGTCCTCGACGGTCGGCTCTCACAAGTTTTCCGGTGCGTCCTCTCACGTTCGAGCGCCATCTCTAGATGGCTCACTCGGTCTTGTAGCTCGTCAATGTACTGCCGAGCTGGAAAGATATCAAGTCAGTGGCGTAGTAGTTGAAGTCGGATGTATGCCATGACTGAAGACGAGTGAGTGCTCACCACCGTCAAGAACTTTCTCAGTGCCCAGCGTCTTCCTTTTGCATCTCAGTCTGTCGGGAAGCTTGCCGTTGACTTTGGCCTTTAGATCTGCTTCCCTTTCCCGTCGTTCCCTTGCGCACCTCATTCTCTTCGCCTTCTGTAGTTCAATATGCCGGTGCACCTCAGTATCTGCGTCGATGGACTCGTTTTGTAGGCCATGGTCGGTAACGGGGCTGGTGGAGCTCCGCCTGCGCTTCTTTGATGGTCGCTTTGAGTATTCGGTCGACGGGAGGTCATCGATGGTAAGAGGTGTCATATTCGCACGGAACACAGACATGGTGGAGGACGACCCAGTACTAAACTGTCGTGGAGCTGGCTGGGGGATATCGTCTTGCGGCGATCTAACGAATGATTAATGCGCAATTCTCGTCACGTCGCCACTGCAGAGAAACGTACTGGGTGAACTGGTGATAGGAACTGGCTCGTTGTGACATATGAGCAGGAGTTGTGGTCGACAGAGCTTCGCCTGCGTGGCGTTGATGTACGTACCGAAATGTATCCGGATGTCTTGTCCAGGAGCTGGCTGCGACTTGTATGTCCGGTGGATACACGTTGGAGGGGAAGCCCGTGAACGCTCGCGGGATAGTGTCGCTACGATGAGCACAGTGCCATAAGACATCCATGCCCGTCGAGGCGTCAGGTCCATGGCCTGCATCCTGTGGTTCGTTATATGAACTAAGAACAATGAGGTCAAAGTCATCAACAGAGATGGAACAAAATGTCGTACCCTGGCTCATCTACACTCGCCACATACTGCTGAGTATCTTCATGTTGTGACTGGGCAGAAGGGTAGTTGGAGCCATCATACATTGGTGGCTGGAAGAGCGCACAGTTGTGCGTGGCCAAATTGTTCGCCGAGTCGAGTTCACTGGACGCAGTTGTGTTTGAGAGTGAGAAGGGGGAAGCCATCGATGATTGTGACACCTTGTAACAAGTTTATCCACTTAAGTACCTTTCGTGACCTTCCATTTTGAGGGACAATGAAAGCACGAAAGGAGAGGCAAAAGCAAAGCGTCGGAGACTAGAACATTCGTTGGGATGAGGGTCAGCGCAGGGCCGGCTTTCAGGATATAATCGACCTCTTACAAGCAAGACCACGGGCAGCTCCAGACCGCTTGCCACAGAGGTCGCAGGGCATCATGAATATCGTGAGCGCAAAAGAGAGGTGAGGGAGTGATGTATACCGGTGTTGTCTTTATTCCGCTTCCAGCGACATCGGCAGCTTTAGCGCTCACAATTAAATTTTGTAGATGTCGCAACGTGAGTGCTTCGAGTATCGACTACATGCGTCGGAACTTGGATACGCTATCGCAGCGGTTCGCTTCGCATGACGACGCTGGCCCAAGCAGAAACGCTTGATGTGGCGATCATTAAACGGCAGGTCTACCATGTCTCCCCAGCGCCACGCAGTGCGCACGTACAAGACTGTCCTTTTCAGCGACAAGAGGACGTCGCACCAAGTCAAATACACAAGGCAATGCAGACTGTGTAGCTGGCATGACTACGAGCACTGTGAATACAATAAGAGCTGAGTACGTGTGATTCTGCCGCCCGATACCAGTCAACAACAGCATATAGGGATACGAGAACATACACGATAGACAAAGCATTTGAATCTGTGCAGAAGGACTATATTTCGAAGAGCTAATCTTCGGAGTCCATGTCTCCAAGTCTGGTAAGAAGAGCTTCTGCCGCCTTGTCTCTCGGCTTGAAGACGCATTGAAATGGGAAAGGGTGGCTGCGCACAAGTGGTACGTTCAGAATACTTCTCGGTTGAAAGGAGTTTGACTACGCACCTGACGACACCATCCGAACAGTCCACCTCCGCAGGGATGTCGTTTCCATCCTTATCCTTGGCAGGGACGATGTCGAAAATGGAAAGGAACGAGACAATAATCATCCATACGGTGCTGTCAGCGAGGTGGAGCCCGGAACAGACGCTGGATATCATCACAATTAGATGCATACGAAAGGAGACCGAACACTGCACAGTTACCGTCTCCCGAATCCGAAGGCATACTTCATGTCGTCGTCGGTCAGCTGACCATCTGGTGTCAAGTAGCGCTCAGGCTTGAATGCTTCGGGATCCGGATATTCCTCCGGGTTGTGCAGCATCGACCTGATACATCGAAAAGTTGGTTAGATACTCCACTTGATCAAGCTAGCTTGTCCTACCAAGTATTCGCGATGATTTGAGTACCTGCTACACGTCAGTCCGCATTCGCAAATCAAGAGGGAGCCTATGCTGACCTTTCGGTATGAAATATCCTTCGTAGACATCATCGTCAAACGCCGCCCGAGGCACTGACAGTGGTGCGACAAGGATCCAACGCAAGACTTCACGGTAGACGGCTTCGCTATATGGCGTGGCGGGGCGGTCCTCAAATTCTGGTAAGCGATCGCGACCAACGACTTTGTCGATCTCGCTTTGAGCGCGTCGCTGGACCTCGGGGTTTAGCAGCAGAGCGAGGACGGCAGTCGACACAGCAGATACGGTCTAGAAGGACAGCATTAGGTGTGAGCCCTACATACTACAGGACTGTGCTTACGGTGTCAGCGCCAGCTGGACGAGGGGCGCATATAAGCATCAGTATGTCGCAGGCAATGAGTGAGTACTAATGCGCACCAACGTAGGTGATAGCACAGGCATCTTTCGCCGCCTGCTCATCATCTTCCCCAACCGGCCCCTCCCGCATCCTATTGATCAAGGTAGATGCCATTGACGGACCGGCAGTGCCGTCTGCCTGAATTGACCGTAAGTCAAAAGCTTGCTAGCATAGGAAGCGTCTCACCATGCCCTGCTTGACGAATTCCCAAGGAGCGTTTTTCATGTTTGTTGTCAGTTCCGTACAGCGTGCCGCAAACGGCTTGAATCCTAATCCAGGGAGCCAGCCAGGGAGGTGTCGCACTATATCATATCGCATAATGGTCAATCAGGACAAGAGAGTCAGGCAAATAGTGAAGTAACGCACGGAACGGGAACACGTTCACCGCTGTCGCGCCGGGAAAGACTGAGTATGATAGCATCGAAAGCGCGTCCTCAGCAGCGCGAACAAACTTGTCGTCTTCGGGATCTCCTCCGCCTTGTCCATACGCGATTGACATAGCGATGGCTCCTGCGGTGCTGATGAACGCGCATGGTGTTACATTTGACACTGCTGGACACGAACAAAAGACTCACATTCGAATATAACGTCCGAATTCCCCGGGATCTCCCCACACTCCCTTCAGGAATCCACGGATCTTGGTCTTCTGGAGCGGCCGATACGCGAGGACGGCCTGTGCGTGGAAGTTCTCATGCAAGATGCGTCGGCGCACGCGCCATTTTTCAGAATAAGGGATCCAGGCCAGGTTGAAATCCCAGCCTAGTCTAAGAATTCATGGTCAGTAGTTACCACAAAAGATTCGATGTGAGTTCAACATACAATTTAATCATGGTAGGGGTAGGTCGATCCGAGTATATTGCAGATCTGCGTTCCAGCAGCTCTTTCGCGGCCTTCTTCGAGTTGATCACGACCGTCAGCTGGCCCAGCGCCCATACCGATATCACATCACCTAAGATTCATGAGCATCCGCACACGCGAGAAGAATTTTCAACCTACCGTGCAGCTGCTTCGACCAATTGAAGTATGTTTCCCAAGGCTTACGTGTGGGTAGGGAGAACTGATTCCCGACGAGAGGTAGAGTCGGCAATCCTGGGGGATAATGCGCAGCGTTGCGGGTCTTAAATGCATATATCGCCAAGGTAAAGATGAGGATTCCAATTGAAGCCAGGAAAGGGTTCGAGAGCGACATCCTCGACACGTCTTTGGTCGTGCGATGAAAGTGCAAGACCACCGACAGTCGTAGGCAACACCACACACTGGCAGTGATATACTTGGAGGCAATCTGTCCGTGCTCACACGCTGAGCTCCTATATATTGTGGGGCGCCATGCGTACGGCAGAATTTGGTCACTTCAGAATCCACGTATCACGATTGTGCATGATCTAGGCTGCCGCGCATGAAGCCAAATCTGCGTTGGAGATTGCAGCTGGGCTTCGCGCGCTTGGTGTCATCTTTCTGTCGGTGGTATTCGATGCGCATCTATTAATTGGGATTGACATTTCGATACGGTGCTTTGGTGAGTCTCTGATGCTGTATATCAACGAACGCAGCGAGACTCACCGCGCTGATACGCACAATATCCCTCCATCGGATCGCACACCAAATTTGAGCAAAGTCTTGAGTTTTCAAACGAGCTCTTGTTTCAGCCTACAGACCCCGGGCGCGCGCCAAAGACGTCTAAAGGAGCCAGCGAAGTAGCGAAGATGCGTACCGTGGTCAAGAGCCACAGCAGCTGATCAGGCGGGACTTCGTGACGCGAGAAGCAGAAGTCGATATCGCACCCAATAGGATTTGTGATAGGTGCCATTGGGTAGAATACGGTCGCTGGCGTTCGTTGATGAGAGGAAGGGCCTGAAGAGAATCTGGCTGCTAGCAGCAGGAGGTTCAGAATGTTCAAACACACCATAAGCGCGCAAGCCTTATTGGATCGGCATCTACATCTAATCTAATCTGACCACAAGAGCGGCTTGCACAGCACTGTTGCGGTCATCTTTTGAATCAGCTACGACGTATCCTATAGCGTATCCTACGAGCAATCTTCACATGTAAGTAATTGTAACCTTATGTGCTTCACTGCCACCTTACCGAAGAGCTACTATCGTATCAGCGCCCGCCAAATCCAATGCGATAGAGGTTATAGTACAAGGTGAGCACTACTGACTCGGACGTCAAACCCAAGTATGCTGATGACCCTTGGGCTCCTAGGAACCACACACATCTTGTCGGAAATTCTATATCTATGGAGCAATCCAACGACGGACCCTTGAGTATCCGCCAGGTCCTTCAAGTTGATAACGAGATCGACAATCTGGTCGTTCAGCTATCCTCGCTCGGCGCTCGGCGTAACGGCACACTTCCCATTTATCGACTCCCGTCAGAACTCATCGCGCAGGTATTCAAGAAGCTGGCTGCTATTCAAAAACCTGGGAATCATACCGGCGTGCTCAGGCTGGGGTGGATCGTCGTCACGCATGTCTGTCAGCATTGGCGGAACATCGCTCTGCAGCACACGAACTTATGGACCACGATATCATCCGGACTGGGATCGCAGTGGATGGAAGAGATGCTCGCAAGATCAGCGTCACTGCCTTTGGATATCCAGTTCGAAGCACGGCAGGCGGACGAGGTGTATTCTCTCACAGAGAACTTTCACCGCGCAGCTCACCTTCATCTAATCGTCGAAGATCCAAAGGATATGCGCAATTTTCTGCGGTGTCCCGCCCCGCTTCTGGAAACCTGCAACTTGTCTGGCAACGGCCATAGTTATGGCTTATCAGATGTCTTATTTGCCAATGCGGCTCCACGACTTCGTCGCCTAGAGATGACAAGCCTCATCTTGCCATGGACCTGTGCTGGCCTTGTCAGCCTGGTCGATCTCAGCATCACGTATGATGGAATGAAGTCACTCAGAGAAAGATTTGCGCCAACATATCATTCCGAGCTGTATCAGGTTCTATCCCGGATGCCAAATCTAGAATCCCTCACCCTTGTCTATTGCCTGCCTGCTCACTGGCATAGAAACGAGGCCTTTCCAAATCTCGACAATACTGGCGCCGCTATAAGTCTTCCAGTACTCAAACATCTCAGCATCACTAGCGCTGTTGTCGATGTTGCCGTGTTCCTCGGATCCTGTCGCCTGTCGCCAACATGTAAACTCGTCATTGGGTGCGACACGAACTATCCCAATGGCACCGGGCACCTGAAAGAGTTTGCCACCGTCCTACCAGACCTACTTCGTTCCACAGACAAACCATTGCTGCGGCTCGCCATTCATGCTTCCAAGCCTGACAAAACATATACACTGTCACTTTGGACCTCGGCCCATCCGTGGCCTGGCGGGCCACTTTTTCCTTCCGACTCAAACCACCCCTCCTGCTCAGAAGAGGAATCGAAGCCGAATGTGCAGATCGTTGGCTATACTCTTGCCTCCTTCTGGTCCTCCTCAGGCCTTGAAGTATCCCGAGCCATCAGTCTCACGGCTTACAATCTTTGCCCTCGCAATTTGGAAGTCCTCGACCTCATGGGGGATAAATTGCAATGGGATTGGGCCCAATTTCATCCAGCTATGACGTGTGTACAGCAAATCCGGGTCCATCGCAGCCTCGGATTAGCTCTCCTCGATTACCTGGCTGGCCCCGTGGCCCTGCACTTGCGGACAATTACGATTGCAGGTGGCCCTCGCAGTCGCGTCCCCACAGAGGCTAAGGAAGCGGCCCTCTTCAAAGCCTTTTATAAAACAATGAAGAAACGGAGGCGCATGGCAGCGCCACTCGAGCGCTTGTACTTGCCGGGATACTCAGAGGAACTCCTTGAAGACATAGAGCTTGCGACAAATGTGCCAACGTGGGTCACATACGAGTGTCCGTAGGTGAGCGTGCACATGAGTCTGCTATCATGTTTAGATATGAACATTTTTTGGGATAGGTCTAATATCTACTTATATCAGTGTTTCGCCTGCACTTCCGCACGTCAAGAGGATGCACTTGTCAATATCTTTTCTTCCCCGCCTTCGTCACTTTGCATATGATATATTGCGTCAATTTTGTGCCTCAATTGACAGGAAATGGAGCTACTCACCACAACGTCGATCGTTTGAGATCTTCGTGCGCGATTACTGGGCGTTACTGGATGTTACAAGACTGCATGCGATGAACTGGAAGACTATTCATCGAAATTGCACCGATATTGCCCTCATGCATAAATCGATGAAGGAACGAGGTAGACAAGATACCTGCATCAGAATATGCTCCCGGGAACGAGTATCGCAGTCGCCCATACATCGAGTACGCGCGATTTTGCGGTTGGTATCTTGAGCAGGTGAACCTATTTCCCGTTCATATTGAGCCGAGACGCCCCTCGCTGTTGCCACATCAGACATGCTTCTCAATTACCAAGAAGAAATGAGAGAATGGAAACACACTCTGTGCTGTACAGTACCAGCATTTCGAGTAATGCAAAGCGTCACGCGCTCCNGNGCCAGTGGGTCAAGTTTCTGCGGCATCTCGAGCTCCTAGGAGTGCCAGGCCAGGGTTNTCTGTTATGCGATCGGCTGCTCTGGCGGAGGCCCGTGGCGACNTCGCTTNGAAACTGAAAACTCTGTCNGNGGCTGCTGGACAGGATNCGTTTAGAAAATTGAAGTGAGTATTATTGGCACGCTTGACAGAAAGTAAATATGATAACCTATCGCCCACCTCCTGAATGACCTGCGCGAGCGTGNCGATGTCGANGCACCTGCACTGCGCAGTCCGCGCCGCCGAAATGCAGGCCCGGGAGCTCCAACGAATGAGTTGAGCGAACTTGTTCCAGGCGCGATCATGGTCACCATCTTGTGCTCCGAGTTTCCACTTGCTCCCAGCCAACGCTTCACGACTCAATCGCTTTCTCATGGCTGCGCCAAAGCTGAATATAAGAAGGCAAGTTTGTAGCATGGTTTAGCAGCGCATTTTCAGTTGCGTTGATAAAAATGAAACGTACGGTAAGCCGTTATATGCTCAATACTATCATAGCAGAGCCCCGCGCGACCTGCATCGTAACGGCACGTACTAGTCGTGGCGCGGACGGTGGTCTGGGAGTCGCTGCCATAGCAGCATGACAGGTTCAGTGTATGCACTGCTGCACGCTCGTTTACCATCGTGCGGAGTATGCAATGTGCATCAGACTACGGCGCACCAGTATTATGATGTAAGCGCGGCCAGTGGCAAGTTTCGAAGAAATACTCACAGCATGGGGGTACTGAATCCGGGATTCAGAAATGGCACCGCATCGGAATCTGTTCATGTCCTGTAGTTGCTGCCGCATACAGTCTGTGTCAGTAATCGACATGATGCAGAGCCGACACGGTCGTCACGTACGGTTCGCAAGTCGACTGACAAGTGGGCAGGCGATTGAGTGCTGGCCCGGGAGCGTTCGAGATTTCTGTGCGCAAGTGAATGCAACGCAGACCCATGAGGGACCTGGTTGTTTCAAGTCCTGCTCCAGCCGCATGGGTGGCTTAGAAACGCGCAAACGCCTGCACTGTGCAACGGGACGTACTAAAAATGACCTGTCTGCTGTCTGCTGCTGATTCGTGTCCTCTGTGGCCGTGGGCAAGCTGACTGTGTGACTCAGAGTGTATGCGGTTAGTATGGGACATCCATCCGCCTCTTTGATCTCGGAGGGATTGACTGCTGACGACACAGCTGGTGGCCGTGGTGGCATTGGGTAGCAGCAGCCTGGGTTCAATTGGACTTGGACGCGGCCAACGGACTGCGCCATAAACCCGGTTAGCGCCCAAGCCCGCAATCCGATCTAATCTAATCTCAGAATCATGTACAGGCTTCACCAGACCACAGCCTCGACACCCATGGACCAAAAACTTATTCCTCGACTCATGATGATTCCAAACAGAACCTGCTTCAAATGTATACACTCCATACGAAGAAAAAAAAACTTAGATGTCACATACACCTCCTGCTACATCGCGGCAATCGTATTCCATGGCCCGCCTAGCTCAATCGGATAGAGCGTCAGACTCTTAGGCGGGTTGAACACCCAACATCCTAGTTGGTATCTGAAGGCTGCGAGTTCGACCTTCCCGGTGGGCTAGTATGGCAACTTGAGAGCTGTATCTATTTTCCTTTTCTTTCAGTATTTTGGCTGTCGAACGGGGCGGTGAGTGGTGGTTGCAGAGAGGCTCGGGATAGGGAGTGCATAGAAGGAATTCAAAGGCATGTTTCGTGATCTGGACGATGTCCCAGCGGGCGTGATTCACACCTTAGTTTCAGGCTGGTCGCGGGTTCGGATCGTATACTGTACGGAGTACTGACGCCTGAAGCCATGCGGTTCCATCAATGTGTCGAACGCCGTACGAATTTTAGGCGAGAGGGTAGATAACGGCTGTACCATGCTCCGCTGCCCGCGATCTATGCAGAATATCGCCGGGAGTTTCTCTCTCTCTTAGCAATCTTTATGTACTCAGGTGCAGCTTAGACTGGAAAGCTGCTATGTCTCAATAAATGGTGATATCTACAAACCGCGACATGCTCGAGTATGTATGTATATGTACCGACAACAGCCAACGCACGGAGCTAGGATCGGGAAGTAAGCGGAAGAGCGATTCACTGGTCCATCGAAATTGGCCCCCACAGAAATCATCCAGCCGTTCACCTCGACGCCGGGAATGCATCACCCAACTCCCCATCTCCCAGTACAACCGCCGACGCCGATACCGCACGCGCACAGCTCTCCGCGACGACTCGGAGTCCGAGCCGCACGATCCGTCCAAAACCCGATCCACAGCACCGAGCGGAGAGCACGCACACTATGAATGATTGCACACGGAATCGGAATCGTCTGTCCGAGGCTCCTTGTTATCAGATGCCCGGAGAGCCCAACTTTAATGAATCAAGACAGCACCGGCCATGACTGCAACGTCCGACAGCGAGCTCAGCTGTCAAGTGCGCGCGCAGAGTCAGGTTAAAACCGGCGCCGTCAGAAGCCCAGCGCTCAGCCTGAGAGGCTTGCGCGGGACAAAGATGATATGCGGCCTAGGTAGCCGAGGCCTGCGTCATGGTGCACACGTTCAAAACCTAAAACACCATCAATAAACGCCCTGCGATGACATTGACTGTGAGAGGCAATATGGCGAGGTTCGCGGGGGCCGGGCGGCGGGGGGTGATACATGATAGACGGAGTCAGAAACTCACCGGACAGAGCCGGCAGCGCGGCGGTATTAATGCAGTATTTCTGTAGTTCGACGCCCCCGTGTGCATATGCATATGCATATTGCGCTCCGAACCCCATATATATATATGCGGTGCTCCAGGTTCCTCTAGCCTGTCTTGTCACTTGTGTCCATGTGTGCCATGGAGAGGAACACCGGTCGGGTGGTGCTCGCAAGCGAACAAACACTTCTGGGCGTCGGACGTTGCACTGGACGCCGAATGCCGGCAAGGCTACTCGTACTCAGCGACCAGACGTTGGCTGGACTGCTTGCGTGCGAGGAGAGAGGATGGCGCAGTGCATTTCTCGAACGTATGCGGTATGCGGTATGCGGCCGCGGTACTTACATGTGTATACCTTGACGCGATCATATGTTGCGTGTCACCGTCACCTTATTATACCGTTATACTTACGTGCGCTTCCGGGTCTGATCTGACGGCGACAGCACGCCGAGTACCGAGTACCGAGTACCGTCTCACAGACTCACAATGCAGCGCGGCACGCTCACGTCGGACCGACCTGCGGTGGAGTAGGTCTGCGTATCAGGTTCCAGTCCCAGTCCCAGCCACCCCATCCCACGCGACCCAGATCCAGACCCATTCCACATTCCACATTCCACGTTCCACGCCCGCAAGTTGCGCAGGAAGGTGCATGCTGGCATGCTCTGTCAGCGCGCCGGGGTGCGCGCACGGTCGAGCCGTTGCATTTGGTGACAGCGCGGGAATGGGTGAGTTGGGCTGGTCAGTTGGCACCAGGACATGGTTATGTCCGTTTAGTACATACGTACACGGCTACATCTCCAGCAGCTCCTCGGACGGCAGATGCTCACGGTGGTAGCATGCGCGGATGGCCCGTGGCTCGGAAAAAGCGAGGGCTGGATCTAGAACGTTCGAAAGGCCAGAGGAGGGAGGACTGGGATCATCATCAGGTAATGGTATCAAATATGGAACGGCGACACACGCTCATGCACTGCGACGTCATCGATGCTCACCTGCACGCGTACACATATACGGAAGGGGGCATTCCGAACGTGGAACGTGGGGGCGGGCGTCGTCCGCGGCTCTTCAACTTGATCTCGGCCGCTCGGCAGCACGACAGAGTCTGCAACGTTGGCGTTAATGGAATGCATGTGGCTGCCGTGGTTATCGATCCCGTGCCGATCTCCAGCAGTCTGTCAGCGTCCGCAGGCAGCAGCAGTCGCCGCCCGAGCCTGAGCCAAGGGAGAGAGCATACACCATCTGGTGCCGCTTTTAGTATTGCTGCTGCAGGGCAGCGATCCGGTTACGGTACCCAGGGTCTAGTGATGGCGATGTAACGCGGCGGCAGAGCGAGCGAGTGAGCGAGAGCTATGGTATAGTTTATACTAGTAGTATAGCACGGGAAGGGGGGATCTTTGAACGGCATCCATAATCATACAAACTGGACTGGGACTGGGACTGTGCGGGGCGTGCGCGTGTCGTGTGACGGAGTCTGAGTCTGTGTCTCTGTCTCGCCGGCCGACCTGCATCTAAAGCCGAGACGCACACCGACACCGACACCGACTCTGCTTCTGCGCGCGGGCGGGGGTGCGGGCGCAGTGGGCTCATGTCCCGGGCTCGCCCTCGCCGGCGTGCTCCTGGTACCAGTCCTTCAGCCATGTCTCGGCGACGGCGTACTCCTTCTTGACGCGCACGAGCGTCTTCTGGATCTTCTGCAGCGCCGTGTCCGCGCTGAGGTCCTCGCCGGCCTGCTCGTCGCGCTTCTGCCCAAAGTGCTGGATCTGCTCGCACGACGCCTGCACCTTGGCCACGCCGAGCGCCGCGGAGGAGCCCTTGAGGAAGTGGCCGAGCGAGGACAGCTTTGGGAGGTCCTTGCCCGCGCTGGGCGCCCGGAGGGCAGCAGGGTCAGCGAAGGGCGACAAAGGGTGGTGGCGCGTGCGCGTGCGGGGCGAGTGGCTCGGAATACGCACCATGCAGCGTCCATCTCGTCGAACGTGGCGCTCGCCTGCGTGAAGTAGGCGGTGACCATGCCCTCTGAGAACTCGTGGTTGCCCTCCTCGTCTAGATCGAGGATCTGTGTGAATGTCTCCATGTCGATGGCCGTGCCGACATCGACATCGGCGTCTGCGTCGGACGACTGCGGGGTAGAGCTAGCGGTGAGGACGGCCCAGGACGACAGAGCGGACGCGCGTACGTCTGCAGAGGCGGCGGGCTGTGCTGGCTCTTCTGGGGGCACGCTGGTGGAGGTGGAGGCGGAGAGGCGCAAGACGGGACTGGGCGTGCGCACAACGAGTCCGGCGCGGCGGAACGCGCGCGAAGTCGCAGTCACTGGTACGTGGGGTGCGCACAGACTAGATGGTGCAGCACGAACAGCATGAATAGAACGATGTGAACGGCGCCGGCAGGGCGTGCCGGTACTTGCGGCAGGGGCGCGAGGGCGCCAGCGCAGAGCGCGCGAATGAGAGGGTGCTGCGGTGCGGCACAGACGGGTCGATAAGCGCACGAAGGATGACCGTGGTGCACAGCGATGGCGCATACGCAGGCCAGGCAGTGCGGGGCGGAATGCGCTGACGGAGGTGCGGGTGCACTGGGGCCAGNGTACAGAGGCCGGGGTGTGAGGGCGGCGGTGCGCAAAGCGCAGACGAGCTGTCGCAGCACGGACGGGCGAGCGCAGAGTGCGCGAGGGAGGCGGCGCTGCCAAGTATGAGGGAGAGCACAGGTGAAGGCGCATAAAGGCGCTAGGCTAGAGCGAGAGCCGTGTGGGCGCACGAGCGCGGACAAGCAGCGCGATGGTGCAAGAGCAGGGGCGCGCGCAGCGGCACAGGCGCGAGGGATAGTGCAGGCATGGGCACACGGCAGAGGATGCGGGGCATAGCGAATGTATGGGCGCACAGCAACGCCACGGTGCATAAGCATGATACAAACACCTTATTACACCATCAAGGGTAACAAAGCATTTGACAACAGCGTGGCTGACGATCCATCGCTTGCTAAGACCTTTGCCTCGTCCGTTCTCTGTTGAATATCCTCAATACACTCCCCAGCACCCGACAACCAAGCTACCTCACAACAAAGAGCATGAAGCGCAAGGTATGCGGGTGAGGGAGGAGGTAGACCAGCCGCCGTGTTGAAAGTAAAAGTTGAAGGAATGATGGACCTCATGAAGGGCTCAACGACATGCGTAGTATATTTGTTTGGCTCGTTCTATAGGCATGGATTAATAATTATGACAGCAAGAGTGGTGGGGAAGAAGATAAGAAAACATGCCTGCACTGGCTTAAACCACAAGCGAAGGTCGTCGAAAAATTCGTGACAGTCTAGGCTCATGGTAATGATATTCTCAAGACGATGGATCTTTTTTCCCTCGAGCTCCAAAGGCATTTCAGGGTGCCCAAACATCGAAAACACCGTCCACACACCGCCGGCTTGCTGACGCTGCCCAGATAAGAAGATTTGGTGAATGAAAGAAGAGTCAGATTAGGAATCCCTACCTTTTCTCCACCCTCATTTCTGCCGCTGATGTTGGTATTCGTTGCTTCCGGTATAATATGCGCTGCATTGGTGTGAACAAAACCAGCGCTTTCGAGTGATGGATGCAGTAAATTCTTCTGGATTTGGTCGAGGCCGTATAGGTATCTAACATCGTATTTTCCTGTGATAGAGCAACGATATCCATCACGACGCAATGCCTGTAACAAAGATATGAAGATATTTCCGTATCATAATAGGAGAACAACGTGCATGACACTTAGCCGTACGATGGTCCAGCTGAGATTCCTGTATACCCACATAAAATTCTCTAGCATCTGGGAAAGAAGGTCGAGATGGGTGCTCGGATGGAGCGGGGTTACTACTATAACGCTTAACTGCTCGACAAGACCAGGTCGGTGATAAATAGCTCTCGCACTCGGAAAAGTGACTTACAGGCACGAATGAAGGTGTTTGCATAGAACTGGGCTAACCTCATCATTCCGCCATCGCCCTCGGCATGCTCAATGTCTCTTGCGACCTGTCCTTGACCGTTTCCTGGCGGAGCGAGACGCAGCAGGTGTCCGAGGAGGCGAGAAGACACGAGCGGTGAAAGGCTGTCCTGTGGGTAATTAAGATTGGGTGCAGCAGTCTCAAGATCGAGGCACCGTTGATATGCGAGGTGGTATGGGCTCTTGGGAAAGGGATTGGTTGGCAGGGGTGTGGACGTGGACATGGTAGTTGAAGAAAGACCCGATAGATTAGGTAAGCGTTTAGGGCCAGACTCCAGCGCTGCCGCACCGGTACTACAGGCCTCCCGCTCTCGATGATCCCATGTACTCCATGAAACTCTGACCGTGGTGAACGGCACGACCCGCTACCAAATTTCCGAGCTCCAGCTTAATCAACATGACCATGTAACAGTCTCCTCTACGCCTCGGTCTATAAAATATGTTCGAACGAATGGACGATAGTCGTCGTCGTAGAGGTCATGCATGCTACCGTCACGGTGCCGACTCACCTGCGGAAGTCGATGCCGAGACGAGTCGACGATCCAGAGACTGCGAACACAATAGATTTCACCACCATAGCACGACTTGTGTGATGTACGGCTGGCGACTGTAGACTATAGTGGAATGGAAGGATACAGGCACGAGTCCGCGAGACCCAGCTACCTAAAGGTAGCGGGAATCTAAACACATTAATTGCAGCTATAACTCCCTAAGCTTGAGACGATGGTGATAACCTGCGTAGCCCTCATGCGCCCGTGTCTGTGTCGCACCTCCACCCGCTCATCACGCCGCCGTGCCTCACAGTCGCCGTTGCCGGTACTCACACCCTCGCCCTTGCACGCGAAACCCCACTAGCGCCGTCATGCCCCTACACACCTTCGCATCATCACCGTCGCCCGCACACTGTCGCCGTGGTGCTGGTTCTTGCGTGCCGCCGTTCGCCCTCTCTTATGCCTCGCATCATATCTTCGCGCTCGCACCCTCGCTTCGATCGTAGATGCACGGGCTCGTCCCCCGTTTTGCCTTCGTGCCATCCCGCACCCCGTCCAATCTACGTACCCCCGCGCACATAGCCCATCCTCGCATCCCGCACCTGCCCTCGCTCCTGCCCTCGCCTCGGAAGGAAAGAAGTCGGAGAGGGCTCACGGTACGTTGGGCCTTAAACTCCCTTGCCTGCGCTCATAATCTGCTATCAGCACGATGAGTCGGGAGCAAAGTGAGGGAACAAATGTAGGACAGATAAATCAGACTCGCAGTGCATTGTAATGGAGCTAATCTTGACTGTAAAGTGTACCTAAGGACAAATATATGGGTTTATTCTACAGGCAAAATTAATGAAATGAACGGCAGGTAAGAGAGCATAGGCACAAACCTCAGTTAGTCGTAATCATGTCTCGTGTCCACGAGCCGCGCGCGGGTGCATGCTACAAGAGCGACACCGTGCGGGCGAGCATGACAGCGCGAAAGGCGGCGGGGTGGTCGCGGCACAAGAGTCGAGATGAATGAGAGGATGCAAGCAGGTAATGTAAGGG
>SEOQ01000548.1:0-19138 GCA_004679275.1 Dentipellis fragilis
GATCGATGGGTCAGCAGTCGCAGATGGGCGGTGGATTTGGTGCAGGTCGTCCAAACGGGCAAGGTGGATCTATGTCTCGAGGCGGTGGACCAGGCGGACGGGGTGGTAGTGGGGTTGGAAGAGGGAGAGGTGGCAACATGGGAAATAACAGGGGTGGGACCGGAAGGGGAAGGGGTGGAAGCATGTACAGCAGCAGTGGGAGAGGTGGTGGGCAGGGAGGGCAACAGCTGAAGGGCCACGGATCGCGCGGCAATCTTGGCGGCAACAGAGACTATGGAAATCGGCGCGGTGGGTCATTTTCGGGAGGTGGAAGTGGAGGTGTCTCAGGAGGTGGTCATGGGCACCAGCAGGGTGCAGGTGGTTCATACCGCGGTCGTGGCCAAGGTCCCAACTACAGCAACAACTATACGCGTGGTGGACGGCATGAAGGTGGCGGCACTTTTGGCTCACGCGATGGAGTCACGTCCTCAAGCTTCGTGAGCACAACAAGCAGCAGCGGTAAGAAGGACGAGAACCGTCGGACATTGACAGACTTCAAGATCGTGGGTCTGGAGGTCCGCGAACTCGACTGGTCCTGGGGTCTTCTGCCCTCCGCTGAGGTCCCCGCTAAGGACGAGCCAGTGGATGGTGAACATGTCCCCCCAACTGCTTCCGCTCAAACTGAAGATGAGACTTCAAATGCGGAGCCAGCGCAGGAGCCTACCGAGGCGCATGCGACATCTACGGATACTGCCCCTAGCTCGCCTGCCAAGCAGGAAAGTGGCGACGCTGTCCCCATTAAGGCAGAGTCTTCCACCGCTGGCGATGCCACTGAGCCCTCAACCCCTGCTCCGAGCAGCGTGCCAACGACAAAGGCGCTTTCTGACATGCCGGCCCCCAGCCCTCCCCCATCCCGAATCCGCATTTACTTCCACACTCCAGTCACTCCAGATGATTCACATCCCATCCCACATGGTACCGGCTCTTTCTCTCTCGCTTCATCGAATGACGCGGGGACTCGCAAGGGGAAACGGAAGAAGCTCGAGGATGACGATGGGGATATCGAAGAGCGGCGTGCTCCCCCACCCCCTCCCGGTGGCCAACACGAGCGTGCAATGAGTGTCGAGGGCATCGATCGGGACAGCGTTGCGCCGAGCGTGGCAGAAACAACCAGCGAAGGGGATTGGCTCATGGCCGCTATCGGAGAAGATGAAGGTGATGATGCGGACGGCGAAGGAGATCTCCATGTCAGCGAGGTCGATCCGCAAGCAGACGGCGATGGCAGCGGCTACGTCGCGGAGACGGAGGATGGTAAGTCTTAATTTATCATGTTCGATCGAAAGTAGTTCCGTGGGCGACGGCAACGGCACCATGGGGTTTAGTCTCCACCATTATTCATGCTCTCGTGCTCAATCACGAGCAGCCGGTGCCTGCGCTCGTGCCCACATCGCTGACTTTCTGTTCATTTCGTTGTGAAGGCAATATTGGTGGCGCGGCTTCTGACCACGACCATGACCATGCTGACGGAGGGGAGCATGGTCTGAGCAACCATGATTCTGTGCCGGAGGACCCACCGGGCCTCGGAGACGGGCAGCTTTTGGATGATGCTCACTCGGCGCTTGCCGCGTCCGTGGAGGCTGGTGCGAAAGGGAGCAGTGACGCCCCAAGCGGGCCAACTGGTGCTGGTGGTGCTGTTCAGGAACTGTTGAACGGTCACAGTTCTATTGCTATCCCTCATCCCGAGCAGCAATCACCTGAGGCTCTGGACGTGGCAGTCGTGGTCCAGGAGCAATCTGACGTACTTGTCAAACCCGCCGCAGAGCCTGCACCCTCTGCCATTTCTTCCGATGTCCCTGTCGTTGTTGTCTCCGATGCTCCTGACAGTACTGTCGCCTCGTCACATGCGTCGGTTGACTCCGTTATCGCTCCACCCGAGCCTGCCGCCCCTGCTGCAGAACAGTCTGCTGACTCTGTCTCTAGTCCTGATGCACAGGTGCCCCCCAGCACGCAGCCCGACTCCATCACTTCATCCGCCGATGGTGGGGACATCCCTCTTACGCAGGAGATTTCCTTCGGAGACGTCCGGTCATCTACTCTCAACGATGACGCGGCGTATGATTCTGCTACGCAAGTGGAGACCCAAATTGACGATCTTGCGTCGCCTGATGCTACAACTCTTGTTTCTGGATCTTCGATCTCGACGTACGGCGAGTTGAACCAGCTGCCACTCAAGACGGATCCTCATCCGGGCCTTCCCACTCCATCTGCGAATCGACTCTCTATCTCTTATGCTGGAGGCACGAAACGTTTGGTCATCAATGCCGAAGTCGTCGAGTCCCTGAAAGTTTTCCGCGCTGAGGGCCGAATAGAGGTCCGAATGACCCTCGACAAAGAAGAGACCAATGGATTAAACGGTGTATTGGTATGTCGTTCACTAAGCTTTACGCTTTGTTCCTTCGTATGAACTCATACGATTGGCGCGCAGATTGAGAGCTTATCCGAAGCCACCAAGTCATATACTCCACTGGAAACATTGTCAGCTGCGGTGGAGTCCGACTCTACCGTTCCGCCATTCTCAAAAGCCACCTTACCGTGCAAAGTTCTCCTGCTGGTCCACCTTGACACGGAGCGCCCACTCTCCGAGCCCAAATGGGTGAAGTCTGGCGACGTACAAGAATGGTTGAAGAGCATGTTCGGCCGTATGTTCTGGGTTGCAGGTGATGCCGCCGAAGGTTGGGAAAAGAAGATCGAGGTGATAGATCCAGATCCGGTGAGTTCTGATTACCCTGGAAATTAAGACCAAATCGAGTGCTCATCGTGTCCGATGTCCAGGCGCCTACCATCTGGACAGTGTTGGAGGGCTGGTCCGTAAACTCGCCGGTCGGTACATTGACCGAACGGCAGAGGTTTTTGCGGACGCACATGACGGAGCCTGACAACATCTTGGAAATCTTACTCCGCCTGGTAAGGGGGGAGCGCGCAACCCCTTTCTCACAATCAAGCCCTGCCATCTCGGCGCCGAGCATATCAGGTCCCCTGCTGTCCGCCCTTTCGCAGGGCTCCGCCCATGGCGCTCAACAGACTCACGTTTCCCTTGCCGTTTTGGCTATGGTCCGCATGGCTGTCGAATACGCCAAGAGGGCGGTTGGCGAGGAAAAGGGCAAGAGCGAGGTCGAGGAACGCGTCGGGGAGATCATCCGGTGTTTACCGTCGCATCTTCTGTACAAGAGTTTGGACGGCATCTTCAAGGAGTGGAAGGTGGAGAAGAAGGGTGGGAGGTGATGGGGGCTAGTACGGCGTGGCGCATGTACGGCGTGGCGCATGTACGATGATCACTGACACTAACGCATCTGAACTGTTGAGATAGACCACTCGCGAATACGTGACGTCTTCATGACAAAATGCGTGTGCATCGTTAACCACTGAACTGCGCGCGACTAACGGCTTTCACAAAGTCAGCAGGCCCATGTCGACTAACCTAAGCCCGCCGATGTTCACCAACACCCTTGTCAAGAACTTACGCGGATCCTCCGAGCCTTGCGATCACAGAATATCAGGGGCAAGCGATAGAGCATGCTTTCAACGCGTGTTCGAAAAAGCCTTAACAAATCCGCAATTTAAATCTAATCGATCAATACAGAATCTCGTTGCCGACACGTCGCTCTCGCCGCAAAGAAGCACATGTGGGAACCCGCGCAGCAATCTGGATAAGTACCCGTACAGCGATCGTATCTCGCTCTCCAGCGACATACAACACTGTGGAGACATAGTGTGCCTCGTCGCGCCATTTGATTCGCCAGGTATGGTGGAATGCAGCACCCGAGCGAAACATGCAGACCTGATACACGCGGGTGTAGATTGACACCAGGCATGAGGACCTCGCGCCCCTGCTTCGGGCATATCAGCCGCCCGGCATCAACGGTTTAAGGTAGAAAAGGGACTGACGTTGTGCAGGAGCAAGGCAGATCCCCGAGCGCTACCTGAATGGCCCTTAAGCTTTTAAAGGCGAGTGAGCACTGACAATGCATGGTGCTGCCACCACTCACATGGACAGCGCCAACGCAGTCTGTGGTGTATTGCTTAAATATCCATCTCAGTTTGACATGCGTGCAATGCGGATTCGAGTATGCATCAGCGGGACCTGTTGTCAGCGCAAGCACGGTCCTTGCACGGAAGAAAGTCGCACAGCCCTAAGATGAATGCGGGCCTCCGCGTTCGATCTGAAGCAAGGACACATACGGAAGAAACTTCCGGCATTGCCCCAAAGCAACGGTGTTGCGCGCTGCTGGTGTCTGTTCATCTAGCGGGAGTCGTGCATCCCATGCCGCAATGTTCTTTTCCGAAGATAGGTAAGGGGGCGCGGAGGAGGACAAGTTGCATAAAGACTAGGCCGCCTTGCCCCGGTTCAGGCCATACATCATCGGTGGATGACACCAGGTTGCCGAGCCGTTCTACTTGGTCCAGAGCCTGTGACGAAAGAAAGTCAGCCCGTCATGGGGGTCTCGATGCCCAACTCATGGCATTGACAGCATGTGTGTAGCGTACTGGTCTGCGATCGTAAACGTTGAGGGTGCAGATGCCGGCCTCAGCTCATGTCAAACCCGAGAAGACTCGGACGGACATGTCGTTCTCGGTGGGACATGAATGGTTGGTACAAAACAAGTACGCCCGATGCCCTGCGACGTGGTGTTCGATGATGATGATTCATAACAATGAATGAATGGGCACCGAAAGCATCCGCACCATCTCAATCGACAAGAGGTCGCGACAGCGCTGCTTGAACTCCCGATCGCGCGTTCCTAACCTCGAATGGAGTGGTCTAGAGCTGGAAGTGCATATCTAACGACCGACCCCATATTCAGCGTGGGTTTTCAACGTGGACAACAACGCCTCGTAATGGAACGAGGGCATATTCGCGGAGTGCATATTCTGGTATGGAAACGCACGCGCTGTTGCTGTGAGGAACCAGGGGCCCTGGTAGCATCAATAGGGGACATATTCAAAGACAGCCAGATGCAGAACGCTACCATTGGGTGAGACAGGAAGGCGCGTGTCCGCGGTCGAGAAGCCATCTCTCGGTCGGTGTTTCGTCGAGAAATCATACACACTAGAACAGATTGATCTAGATCACCTATATATCCTGTATGGGGCAGCAGATCATAGTGCGAAATCGGACAAGGTAGGGTCTTTGCCTACTTGGTATTCGACTCCCGAGAGCCCGCCCAGATAACCCGCTGTCCTGGGTCAGGCGCCTCGTGCAAGCCCAAAAAAGAGAGTATTTCAAGGCCGACAGCCCTGGAAGTCTATGGAAACCTCCCGGACTGCGCATCAATGCATGTGCTGCGCCTGTGAATGGTAGGCCAAAGTGCACGTCAATTTATTGAAGAAGGAAGATAGGAATCTGAATTGAACGTACTCACTTGCTATATACGGGGCAAGCTTCAAGCTAACATGGCTGTTGACGCGTTGACGTAGCAGCGCCAGTATTGAGCTCTTACTTTACCTTACCCGCGTGCCCGGTGAAAGGTGACGAGCATGCAGACACTGTGCGCGTTCTTCTTTCAAATTCCCAGGAATAGCAGGGTGAGCGTGGCATAGCGGACAACGTTGTGGGGGAATGGACCAGTTCGCCGGGCATGGTCTAGAGTCTCGAAGCATCCTCCACTCGGCCGTACGGGCTCGACAATCTACAGATCGCACCCTTGCTAGTCGCAGACCAATGGCGCCGATGCAGTGACCTTATTTTCGCGGTACACATGTACCCATTTGTAAATGATCCGTCATTTCGACCTCGTGTACTTCCCCAACTATCACAGGTGCGTTGGCTTCAGCTGATCGGGACATTGGAAGAATGTAGCACCACCACCTCGTTGTCCTCCTCGAACAACATATAAAGAGAGGCTTCGAGGCCTCTCTTTATCTCCCCAATCCACCTAGGTGCTAGTGTTCCCGTCCATCGTCTTTTGTCCTCTTTTGTTCGTACTCATAGTCTCTGCCTTTTAATCCCCCCGTATTTCTGCTTTGTTTCTTCTCTGTGAGCAGGGCACCTCTCCTGCCACACTTGCATCTGCGCTGACACCCTCACGATGGACAGGCCGACATGGATCAGCTTTATTCCTTCGACGCCCTTCTCTTCCCGTCTGACGGCCGTCCGCCACACGTGGTGCAGCTCATGACGAGCCCCGCGTCGTTCACGGACCCGCACTCACTCCAGACGAGCACGAACGTGAACTCGCGCATCCCGCACCCCGAAGTCTACATGGACTACATCGCCGAGGGCGTCGGCCAGCGTCCGTGGAACTATCAGGTAAGTTTGCCTCGTTCTCCCGGCCCGGACTCGCGCTAATTGCCGCCCCGCAGCTCGTTGAGGCCCTTGACGGCATGAACAAGAAGTTCGCCGAGCCGTACATCATTTTCTACCCCACCATCTCGCGCGACGGCATGCCTTTCCCCGTAAACAAGTCCATCCGGGAGATCCAGGGCCGCGCCTTCAGGGAGGACCTGAGTTGGCGCGGGAACATCGTCGTCGCGAAGTACCACGACGGCCGCTTCTCCGCCATGAAAAACGCGTCGATGGCCGACTTTCCGCTCCTGAAGAACTACCTGGCCACTCACCCTTCGCCAATCAGGGTAAGCGCGGCCTCGTCGCCTTCTACTCCGAGAGCGTCTGCTTCGTTTGCTGAGCTCGCACCCAGCACTACTGAAGCAGAGCCTCCCGAGTCCGAGCCTGGACCGTCGACCCGCCGCACTCAGTGAATCCCGTCGTACCGTTGATCGCCGCGCGCCCTAGCACATCCACTGGCTGGATGTGCTCGCTATGTTGTCTGACTATCTCGTTTGCTATCACTCTGCTCTGAACTCTGAACGTTGCTCCTACTTACGTTTGTATACAAAAGTACTCTCGGCGACCGATAGCATTTATCTATGGATGTGGCCTAATCATTGCGCAATGTACATACATGCACACGATTCCTGATTCCTGACATCACGACGATTCGTCCTATGTACCAATAATTACATATCACCTGCATCTCAAAGCTCCTCGTGCTTCTGCGCCTTCGCTTTTGCCGGGTCTGGCTGCTTCGGCCCTGCAAACTCGCTCGTCTGCTTCTTCGGATCCGCGCTCTGCGCCTTCTTCGGATTGCAGTGCTCGGGAATCGGCAATTCGGGGTCGATGGGCGGGTGGTTCACGTGCCCGATGCGGTGGTATGTCTTGTGGTCCTTGAAGAACTTCTTCCAGTGTTCGACACCCTGGAACGTTGACGTCGTCAGCCCCAGCACGGCACTTTCCTAGATACCCGAGGCACACGTACCCGCAGCTCGCTCTCGGATAGGCCGCGCAGATCGTGGGTTTGGTGGGTAGCGAAGCACCCCGTGCCAAAGGCTCTCGCGGCGTCCTTGCCGGCCCTGCAGGTCCACAGTCAGCCAGCGGGACGCGATACGAGGGTCAGAAGCGGGCCATACATGATGTGGTAGGAACCGCCGGGGCCATATACACGAGGATTACTGGAAACGTCGTATACCTCCCCGTCAATCTGGCCGCAGAAGGCAGAAGCATCAGCGATCGGAGTGCGGAATCCCCACAAATGAACGCGAGGGGCAAGCGAGCAGACTCACGGCTAGATAGATGGGCCTGTCGGGGTCCGTCCCGTCATATAAGGACAACGAGCGTTCTGAGAAGAGACGCTGCGTAGGCTGAAACAGCGCATGGGGCACACGTGAGTGGAGTGCGAGGACACGCCGCAGCGACGAAGCGGGCGCACACGCACCGGAAAGTAGGTCTTCAGGTTCGTCCACTTGCCCTCGTAGCCCCAGAGGAAGTCGCCCGTGACGAACTTGCCCGCAAGCAGCACGACGAGCAGCGAGAGCACCAGGAACCTGAGCAGCTCGCGCAGGCCAATGTCTCGTTCTGCGGTAGGATCAGGCTCCTCGGGCCCTGCCTCCTCGCCTCGGGCCAACTTCTCGTCACGCTCCTTCTTGCGCACGAGCCACGCATCGTGCCGCTGCTGCTGCTGCTCCCTGTATTGCTTGTACCTTACGACATGCCGTATGGTGAGCCACACCCCACACGCAGCAGGCTGCACGGAGAGACACGTACGCTAAAAACGGCTGATTTGCGCTCTTGGTTGAGACCATGCGATTCGGAATCGAAGGGTCGGCAACCTTGGGGCCTTCGTCCCTGTAGTTAGGGTCCGCGTTCCCCTCTAGGTTTCCTATCCAAGACATGGTGGGGCGTGCGGTGGCTAGTAGAGAGACGGGGCGTCAGCACGTACGTGGACAAGGTCAACGTCGTCGTCGAAAGAGTGCGCTAGTGTGCTGACCTAGTCTGGCTATCCTATGGACACGTCGCGTGTGAGACAAAAGGCGCCGTCACGAGCACCACGTGCGATCACGAACTCGAACGCTATCAGCTGCTGTGCCTTGGGAGGACCCTGCAGTGTCAAATTCGGCGGTAAGATAAGGTTAAGCGAGAAAAGGTCAGGCTGTGGGTTCTGAGAGAGATTGGCAAGAGGTGGACATGGCCTAGCTTGAGGAGTGCCCGAGCGCGCGGAGGAGGCATGTAGTAAGATCGACAGGGTAACCGTGACGTGAGCCCCTTCCGATTCAGAGTCACAGAGTCGCACAGCGCCGATCTTACGGAAGGCAGCTGCACTATTGCAACCCAGACCAACATACACAAGTACACTCATAGAATACTCAGCGTATACGACCCACAAAGATTATTTAACTGTACAAGACAAATGAATCATTGACCACATCGCATAATATGTGTAAGTGACAATGAGCATTGAATTAAGCAGGTAGGGCTCTCGTACCCCGTAAAGGCACTACGAGAATGCGTAAGGTACGTAGGTGTACATCAAACTGGTATGGGGCACAGATTCTGCAAGGCGAGAAGTAATATGATGGACTGCATGATGCAAAAGAGGAGATTGAGGGATATATGAAACCCATGTAGGAATAGATAGAAAAACGGAGGACTGTCTGGAGGTGAATAGAATTGTGTGCAAAGAATAAAACCCGCCTGGAGTGACCAGCCAACGAAAAATAAGGACCGAGCGGCGTGACGTGAGCATGCGATGAGAGTGCGCGAGATCGGTGAGCAGAACGGATGAAGGTGAAGCGGAGCTGGCCGGTGAGCAACTATGCGAAAATAAGGGAGGTGACAATTACAGCGGAGCGCGACTAAACATGCGAGTCCAAGTTTTGAGAGTAGATGCAGAGACCGGAAAATGTATGCTGTTACATCATGTCATGGGGGACTCATGTCGAAGGCCTGTCGTTCCATGTGCGGTGGTCTCGCTCCCGTTGTTGCAGTGGTCGCCCCTCACTCGCCTGTTGCGAGACAGTCACGTAGGCGCCACCCACTTCCTCCGCATCGGGGTCCAGCCCTGGTGGTACAGACGGCCCCGAATTGGACATGTAGTGGACGTCACTGTCCAGGAAGTCGTAATCATCGTTCTTGCTCCGCAAAGCCACAAACTTCGCTGTCTTGGTGAACTAGAGGTGTCGCAGACGCTGTCAGTCGGACAGAAACCGCTGATACTCGCTACGGCAACGCACCTTAGGCACCGAATCTGTCGCCATCAGACGGAAGACATGCGTCTGAATCCGCTCGTACAGGCGGATCATAGTCTGCAGCTGCGTCGCGTTGAAAGCGCTCAGCTGCTCCTGCTCCAGTTTGCCCTTGAATGGCGCTCCAGTCAAGCCCTGCATGACCTCGCTCAAGTATGCTGAAAGCTCGTTCCGCAGGCCGTGGTCGATGTTCAACTCGCACTGACTAGAAGGAGCCAGGTATGTGTGGTAGATGGTGTACGCCTGCTGGATGAGGGCCTCGTGATGCTGCTCCATCGCCAGTTGACCAGGCGTCCCCTTCGCCACCTGGGAAGGATGCACCAGATTCGACGAAGCCGACGACGTGATGTTGAACTTGCGCTTGAAATCCTCGACCTCGAGCCAGAAGGACAGGTTCTCCTCGCAGAAGTTGTCGCGGAGGAACTCGCGGAAGAGGCTCCGCAGCTGCGGCGAATCGATGATGAAACGCAAGCGTTCCGTGTTGCTCTCCTTGCCGTGCCGCTTGTCGTGTTCATACCCAGCATTCATCCGCTCCGCTATCGAAATACGCCGGTGGATCCTAGCATCGCCGTTCGAGGCCCCCGCTGCGGTATCCCTGTCGTCCGTTGACGAACGCTCGGCCTTAGTCACGTTGGCCGTCGAGCTGTTCGGCGAGTCGACCGTTCCCCGAGCGGAGTCCCAACGAGCCACACGGATACCCTCGTCGGTGATCCTGTAAATGGCCTTCGCTGTGCAGCGGAATTCACCGGTTTGCTATGGAGGAGGGTTAGCGGGAAGACTTCTGAGGAAGAAGAGCAAAGACGCACGCTAACGGGCGAGTTGCCACCTGGCGCGGTTCCGCGGACGGTGAAAATGATCGCGGAGTCGTTATTCTTCCTCTTATCGCTGACGAGAGTAATGAGGCCGAAGCGCACGAATTGGGCCGCCATCTCCGCCGCCTCTTCTCTGCCAACGACCGAGGTGAAATCACAGAGCCATTCCAGCGCCGCCAGCGCGGCAAAGCAGTACTTCTGGGACACAGGGGCACGACTCGCTGCAGGCTGCTTGTCTGGCACGTCCATGAGCTGTATGCCCCTCGAACGCTCAGTGTATGCGGCGGTAGGATCTTGCTGGGAGCCAGCCGCCGGTGCATAGTTTGCCTGACGGCCAACAAACCGACGGAACAGAGCGGTGATGACCGACTGCGATACGATGATCTCGTCGTCGACGGAACGACGTTCGAGATGGAGGAGTTTCATGCAGATCGGCTGGGTTGCGAAGACGTGACCGAGGTGGTCACCGTTGATACCGTTTCTGCTGATGAACCGCTCGAGGACGTGGAGGCCCTTGGGAGTGAGAACGTAGACACCGCGCTCCTTGAAAAGGTTGGAGGAAGGATCGGCGGCGTTCTCGATGAGGCGAGCGTCCATGAAGTGTTGGCTCATGGCCTTGGCCATATCGCGGGTCATCGAGAAGGTAGTCGTGGTGGTGGTCGTGATAACTCGTGAGGGTTCTCTTGGGTCCGGCCCACGATTTGACTGGGAGAATTTGAGTGATGCCAAGTTGAGAGCGGCCTCATCGCTAGGAAGAAGAAAATTAGATAGTGAAGATCATGGAAAAGACAGCGGACGTACGTTGTGAACGAATTAGGGAATGTACGGAAGAATTGCTTGTGAGTTGTGAGTTGGAGGGAGACGATTAGAGTAGCAAATAGATCGAGAGTGTCCTGCAAACGACGAGACATGTTATGGTGGAAACGAGGAGAGAGAAAAATGGTAAAAACGGACTTTTAGGAAGGGACGTCCACGCTTTGTGGTCTTCATCATGTGCGATGAAGACGCAGCAGGGTCAACGGCTGATGTGGCAGGCATAGGAAAGGAGGCAGGGGATTGACGGAGGGGCCAGGGGGGAAAAGGACGGGATGGAAAGAGAAAAGAGAGGCGGAAGGGGAGAAGAGGGACGGAGGAGGGGAGGTGATATGATGACGGGAGGCAAGAGCCGTGGCAATTTCGTTGGCAACGGCGTGCTCCCTCCCGTCCCTTTTCGCCAGGATGTTCCCACGGGCCCTGCCTTTTGCGCATACTCCAAACAGGAACACGGCTAGTCTCATTTAGCCCCTGGTCGTCCGCCGCCTCGAGTTTTTCTTCCGTTCGTCCTGCCGTCCTCGACCCCCCGGCATGTTCATCCACGCCCTGCTCCTGCTCCTGCTCCTGCTGTCTCTGCTGTCTGCCTGCGACTCGGCGACGCGACTGCAAGGCCACTGCAAGGCCAGTGCCATCTTTGCCCGGCACGTGTCGCGTCACAGCGGCGTGATAGCTCGCGCGTCATCTCGTCTTCTTACCTTCGACTTCTCTGGACCAACAATCTCTGCCAGTGCCAGATCTCCCGGACGCACCCTTCTCCCCCGCCTCTCCAGCGCCAACCCCCGACGTCCCCTGTGTCCTCCTCACTAGCCCCGGCGACGCTCTGATCCTTGCACCAACGCGTCCCCGCGCTCCGGCTCCCGGCTTGGCTGCGGTATGACCTGGTATGACTGATCTAATCGCGATAACACAGTCTCGCCGCGCCCATCCCCAAACATTTCACCGTGCTTCACCTCGACGGCTGTCTTGTGTCGTAACACCACCACAACCGGCCGCGCGCCGTCCTCCCTGCGACGGGGGCGCTCGGGGCTGATCAACAACATTCATCTAAACAACTCAGCGGACCACCGAGCCGAGCCGCACTGCAATCTAAGCGAGCTCCGCGACCTGAATTTATCTGCACGCACGAGCGACGCGTCCCTCACCCTCGCGACTAATTCGATCAACCGGGCGCCTATCCCCTCGGCATGGGGCGGCCTCCGCTCTTCGCACCGACGCGTCGCTACCTAATATGGGCCGCCTCTTGCCTTTTCGATCTACTCCTCCTTGTAACCAAACGCGATCGTCCTCCACGGGCTAGCAGACCCCTGCACAAATCTACACTTGATCCGGTTTTTATATATATGTGACGAGCGTAGAGCTGAAGCATGTTTTCTTCCGTTGACCCCGACAACACCGCCCGGTGCCCTTCGTTTCGCTGCCGCGTCGATCCTCGACGGAGAGGGGGTCCTTTCATCCCAGGGCCCAGACACTGCTGCGGCCGGTCGGTACCCTTGTGGCGTTGTACGGCGTTGCTCTATCCCACGACGAGGGCACGCGGCGACGGTGAGGCTGCATCCTGGTTACCAAGCATGTTGCCGACTCATTTCGGCCTTCGTGTGGCGTGTCGTTCAATGTCCGGGCCCGAAGGCTAGACTTGGGCTAGACATTGCTTCAACCGCTTGTTATTGCCAACCGCACAAGACTTCGGCGAACTCGGATACATACGGTACGTAGAAATAAATTTGCCTTAAATTTCATCTCCCAACCTGACACACCCATGCGAGTCACCTCGTTGCACGCCGCATGAGTTACCTCCTTGGGTGCTCGTTGTTGCGACAAGTCTCAACTATTTCCAGCATCAACCGTCATTACGCCGTGGACATCATAGGTGCTTCAAATATTGTGAGCAATCCTTACAGTACTTGTATCAGCTTACCAACGTTGACCCCACTTTGTAGTACAGTACATGAGACGTAGCCCCGCTGCGCAGACACTGCCTCGGAGGATGGCTGTTGCATGTACCAGGCATTTCCTCAGCGCCCGATGCAGGCACAGCTGCCGGCTTATGAAGAGTACTCTAGGCATGCAGAGAATCCTCGTTATTTCGCCGTAATGATTCATCAACGTTGTTTGACAAGCGTACATTCTCTTTGGAATGATGTAGGCACGCTTGCAATGCTTCACGTTATCTCTGAGCATTCCTTCCGTCGTGGTTGCAGCATATGACTGACAGTCATGCATGCTACTGGGGCCCGAGTCGCTCGCCATTAATGCTGTGCGGCTACACGCGCCAATCGGCCTACAGCAGTCGGCCCGCAGAACAGCCCCGGACACTTGAGCCCCTGCATTCACCTCCAATTCAACTTCAACGTAGCTCATGGCTCCGAGGATCATTCCAATCTTACGTCTGAATCCCTTTTGAAGGTGAGCTGATGTTCACAGCCATTAAAATATCTCACGTCTACCGAGTTGCCCCTTGCTAGAGACCACTCCGGAAATCATCTTGACGAACATCGGGTAGATTACGGTAAGTAAACCAACGAGCTACACTTCGAAGCACATATTTGATTTTCACGAAGCCCCAAACCAGGGCCTAACACGGGTTTATCATTCGCTTAAAGTGCCCCTTGTTCGAACGATGTCGTTCGCGATTACCCCTTGGGGTCACGATCTGCGATGCACATCTGGGTATGCGAGCTTATTCGCAGCCCCTAGCTAGTCATGGCCGGTTATGCACACACGATGCTCCATTCACAGGAGCTGGGCACGCATCCCTGACGCAAGTAAGTAGCCTTTCCTACCGGAACAAACTCAAATCAAATCTCCGTATTCTTTAGTAGTCTACCATCAATCGACTACGGTCCTCTACAAATCGTTTCGTGATGCGCCTCCAGGACTCGACATCGACTCGACGCAGCTCGATGCACCCGCCCCGCCCAAATCAGGAACAACGCCTGCGCCCCGCCTGGGACCTGATGCATGATGAACCGCGTAGCCCCATAAGTGCAGCACATATCGGGCCAAGCTAAGGCCCGATGATCACGCAGGCTCGTTCAGGCGCAACCCCCAGCCCAATCGCGTCCGCCTTCGGCCTTCGTTAGCGGAGATACACCGTTATACACGACATGTCGCCCGTCGCGTGCGCAGAGCAGCCGGCAGCCTGGGGCTACTCTGTAACAGCCGCAGACGTCACTTACACTTACAGTACACTGACAGGACCCGCCCCGACGTGACGGCACCTAGACCCGCTGTCAGTTCGCCACAGAATTGGAGAGGCTGACGAGGGCGTTTCCTGTCAGCATGCATATGGTCCGTGATGAACATTGGACAGGTGTGCGCCGCGCCTTGGTAAGTAAGTATGTATTCAATTGAATCGCCCGACCCACGTACAAGCATCGGTTTGGCTTTCATCTGATTAGTACCCCAAGCGGCTACGACGGCGCTCGTTGCAGGTTTTCAACACCATAGTGCTTGAAGATGCACCCGCTCCGGACCATCATGGTGCCCTCTCCGCGTTTGTATAAGCTGGCCGCTGCCGCTGGCCGGACGCACGGTTTCGCGTCCAGTACCCGCATATTGTACGTTACATGCCAGTTTGGGTTGACGCCTCATCACATTCAACACACCACGCCTATAGGTCCCATGCCATCCGAGGTGCAAGCGCGTCCCGACGCCCAGGCCGAGCACGAAGCTCGCAGCCCGCGCCGCTTATCTCCTGTCCTTTCATACTGGTATCTCGTAACGCATAAAGCGTAACCAGCTATCCCCTGCCGGCTCTCCCTCCGATCTCGCGAACTCGAATCCACCTCCGCGTCCCACTCCCACGTTAGTGCCCAAGATGTGCCGCCTCCGCGGTGGCTTCGAGCCTCGACGAGGCCCGCGCGGCTCTGGATTGAATATCGATGCCCGGCCTCTTTCCGCGCGTCCCGTCGCACGGTGACAGTGTCAATGGTCAATTCCCCGGACCACGCTTTGGCTTTGCCTTTTGCTTTCTCCTCGACGGCTCGCACTGACAGACACGCGCAATCTTCCACTTCATCCGCGCAAATTGCGTTTCGGGAGGCAATGCACTATGCCTATGCGCCGCGCCGGAGTATCGAGTAAGTAGAGCGGCCGCGGGCGGACGTGAAACACGAAACACGACACGACACACGATTCGCGCTGGCCACCGCCAGCGATACCGTGACCTGCGCACCTAATGGTGGCAGACCTCGGGTGCGCTCCGACGGTGTCGGCCATGACCCCACCGAGTCGCAGGATGATGTTACTTGCGTGCGGTAGTCGGGCCGCCTGCTTTGGACCTGAGGCCCGAGGCTGCGTCGGGGTGCTGTTTCAGATACTGCTGTACTGTGGATTGTGGTTTTGGCATTGCCACATTGAGTTGGGTGTGGGTGCGGTATGTACCTGTGATGATGGCGATATCAATGGTGCTAAGAATGCTTGGAGGCTTGAATCATGAGATCTAGATGCGGAATTGTATATACGTATGTCTCGACGTCGGAATAGATGGGTGACTTGCTACAGCCTGGAAATTAAGATACAGTATGCTTTGAGCATTTCGTGTTCTTCCCAAGGATGACAAGTTTGTTGGCAATTAACTATCTGGATTGGGTACCGGTCAAAAACATAACAAGAATAAAATCTATCATGCGGCCTCTTCTCATATCGGTGCTGCACTTCTGCGTAGTATGTATGTACTGATTTCTGTGCTTGGACACAACTGCAGGCATCATCTTAAGAGACATTATGAATCTTGTACTCTACTAAAGTCATAGGCGCTATAGCCAAGTGGTTACGGCGACAGATTAGAAATCTGTTTCCCTCTGGGAGCGCAGGTTCAAATCCTGCTGGCGTCGTTACGAATGAATTGTAATCTTTTTACATTAGCTTGCTTCACAGAGAGAGATTCAGAGCAGGAAGTTCCAGAGTTGTGGGGGTACGAGGAGCAGGGGCGCGCTCGAGTCGCGACGCGTCGAATGCACGTGATAACGTTGAATAGGGTTAGGGTCAGGTGTGAGATACGTCGGATAAGATCTAGCAAGTTCTCCGGCGGCTGAAGGGACCGCTTCTCGAAGTTTCTGGACATTTCGCCGTCTGGTATAACTCCTCCACCCCTCTCTCGTCCGCTACCGTCTCTAACTAACATCGTCCACCCATCGATACCCTATGTCATCTGTATGTTTTTCTCTGACTTGTATACATGTGCGCGACTGACGGCGAACTGGTACTGGTGATGCAGGTAGACGCGCTCAAGGCAGAGGGCAACAAGGCCTTCTCGGCGAAGAACTACGATCTCGCCATCGAGCTCTTCACCAAGGCCATCGAGCTCGATGCGAACAACCATGTGCTCTGGTCGAACAGGAGCGCCGCCAAGGCTGGCAAGCGCCAGTACGAGGGCGCGCTCGAAGATGCAGAGCAGGTACGTTTTACCCGGGAAAGCGCTCACCTTGAAAACACATCATTAAATACCGACCTTTGTGCTCATAGTGCATTAAAGTGAACCCCACGTGGGCAAAGGGCTATGCGCGCAAGGGTGCCGCCCTCCACGGGGAGCGGAGATACGCCGAGGCCGTCGAGGCGTACGAGACGGGACTGAAGATCGAGGACAGCGATGCGCTCCGGAAAGGTCTGAAGGAGGTCAAGGAGGCCAAAGGTGAGCACCTCGCACGCGCAATTTAGGAACGCGCCATAATTGCTAAACTCATATCGCAGAGGCCGACGAGCGAGGCGATGGCGCAGAGGCCATGGGGCTCGCGAAGATGTTCGGCGACCCCAATCTCATCGGGAAGCTCGCCGCGAACCCGCGCACGCAGAAGCACCTCGCGGACGCGTCGTTCATGCAGACGGTATGCCTCCTATCTCCGTCCTCGGTCACTCAGAACTCGTCATGCTGACTCGAACTTCCCCGCACTAGCTCCTGGCGATCCAGAAGAACCCGCAGCTCGCGAACACCGCGCTCCAGGGCGACCCGCGCATGATCGACGTGCTCGGGGTCCTAATGGGCATCGACATGCAGGGCTTCACGCGCCCCGAAGACTCTGATGCGCTCAAGGGCATGAACACCCAGGACATGCCCGATATCCTGCAGCAGCCGTCCTCGCCACCCAGGCGGCCCGCCACGCCTCCCCAGCCCAAGGCNTCGACGTCGGCCCCGCCGAAGCCGGCGCAGGAGGACGTCAACATGACGGAGCCCGAGACGGAAGAGGATGCAGAGGAGGCGCGACTGAAGAAGGAGGCGGAGGCGGAGAAGAAGATCGGCTCGGAGGCGTACAAGAAGCGCGACTTTGAGACTGCCTCGAAGCACTTTGAGAAGGCTTGGGAGTTGTGGCCCAAAGACATCACGTTCCTGACGAATTTGGGAGGTGAGCAGTCTGTTGTGTCTCAATTGCCGCGTTTCTAACTTGTATGGAATAGCTGTGTATTTCGAGCAGGGTGAGTACGACAAGACCATCGAGGCTTGCGAGAAGGCAGCAGAAGAGGCCCGTTCGGTGAGTCTAACTCCTGATCTCAGGGCACTGACCTTTAGCTAACATTTGAATTCTTCAGCTCCGTGCCGACTACAAGCTCGTTGCCAAGGCTTACGGGCGCATCGGGAGCGCATACCAGCGCAAAAACGATCTCGGGTCCGCGATCAAGTATTACGAAAAGTCGCTCACCGAGCACCGCACTCCCGATATCCTCAACAAGCTGCGTGACGTCCAGAAAGAGAAAGCCGAGCTCGACCGCCAGGCGTACATCGACCCCGAGAAGGCGGAGGTGGCCCGCGAGGAGGGCAACAAGCTTTTCAAGAACGGCGATTTTGCGGGTGCTGTGAAGAGTTACACTGAGGGCATCAAGCGGAATCCGAGCGATCCGCGTGGGTATAACAACCGGGCTCTGGCATATACCAAGCTCGTCGCGTTCCCTGAAGCGCTCAAGGACGCCGAGGAGGCGATCAAGGTCGATCCTACCTTCGGTGCGTCTCTTTTGCCCTCTGTTCAGTACGATTTGCTAACACTCTCACAGTCAAGGCGTACATCCGCAAGTCGACCGTTCACTTTGCTATGCGCGACTACACCAAGGCGATGGACGCCATCCAGGAAGCGACCGAGCACGATGACGACGCCAAACACACATCCGAGATCCAGTCGCAGATGTTCAAGATCCAGCAGGCGCTCTCGCAGCAGCGGGCAGGCGAGTCAGACCAGGAGGCTCTCGAGCGCGCCATGCGCGACCCGGAGGTTGCGGTAAGTCTTCCGATCCTTCACCATTCAAATCGCCCGATGACTGACGCGACGCGTGTTTCTAAAACGCAGGGCATCATGAACGACCCAGTCATGCAGTCGATCTTGCAGCAGGCGCAGTCGAACCCGCAGGCGCTGCAGGACCACATGAAGAACCCGACGGTGAAATCGAAGATCATGAAGCTCATCAACGCGGGCATCATCAAGACGCGGTGAGCGGGGATGGAGATGGAGATGGAGCATGGGGGTGCGGTATGTGTGGCCCTGGTGTGCGCTATATTGCTGGAAAGAACGGAAAGGGCCTGTGTCAGACGCATCAGCTTGGGTTTTGCGGATCTGTGTTATCAACTTGTCAAGAATGCATTATTTGTATCATGTCATCTGTTGTGTTCAAATACATCATCACTCTAATATCTGCTTCGTGCTTCGACCTGTTTCACGTGTGCTCCAGCACCATGGCATGGGTACTCGTACATGTCTGCATTGAGATCGCCACTAGGTCACAGTTGACCGCATTCACCAGGACCAGGACCAGTCCCTGAGACCCGCCTCCTCAAACGCCTGGGTCACGCCCCGCGCACAGGCTTCCCGCTCTTCCGCCCTCACACCGTCCTTTACCTCCCGCCAGCCCTTCACCGCCTGATGCACCTCCTCGAGTTTACTCAAGCCCACCACCGTCGGCATCACGCCCTCGCTCTCGCCCCCACCATTCACACCATCCTCCGCCCGCTTCACTGCCCACGCGATCGCAAGCGT
>SEOQ01000549.1:0-19128 GCA_004679275.1 Dentipellis fragilis
GGCTGCCAAACGGGGGCAGGCTGGAGACTCCTGTTGCGCGGTAGAGTGCTGGGTCCCTGCTGGGCTGTCGGAGACTGAGCGGCAACCCGCAGATCTGTGAAAGATCGCGCGAGGTCGAGGTTCGGCGCAGAGGGCCGGCGACCAGCGGTTACTGGTTCCTCTTGCGAATCAAGAGAAAGCGAGAACATGAGCTTCCCGTGAACGTATTGATTGTCGGGTCCGGGCTTGAGATCCAAGTTCTGGATAACTATACGACATATAAGTTTGTGGGGACCTGAGAGACAGAAAATGCGCACCATGGCCACCAGCTTGGAGATCCAACAGCTCGTCCACGACTACCTTGATCCCACCGAGAAATCCCTGATCTTGACGCTTGAATCTGCGGTGGTCAAATATCTGTACCTCAATTTCGGAGGAAGGTTTCACTTGGCTATCGGCGTTCAATTTAGATTTCTGTAGAATTAACATCACGAGATATGAACGCACATATCGAATGTCTCATTCCAATAAGGAGTCAGGGTCTTCTTGATGACCGCGGTCTGCTGCGTCTGTGAACCATCTACGGTGACGACGGCAAAGGGGTTCGGGAGCGAGAATAGTTCGCGTTTGACGAGTGCATTCGCTGCGAGAACTGGAGACTGGTCAGCGCCAGCGAGTGGTATCGATTGAGAACGTAGACGCACCGGTCACTTTGATCGTCGTTTCGCTTTGGGAAGGCGATTCAATAAGCTAAAATCGACAGAACATTGTACGACGCACCTGGAACCCGAGGCCATGATGTTGTCTAGCTCTTGATCACTTTCCTGACTGCGAGAAGCCAGCCCCGCAGAAAAGCCTGGGAAGTTGATGTCATGGAGCCAGGCCATCGCGAGAGTGCTTCAGTGAAAGTCATACCTGAAGATGGGAGGATAGATGTCGCAGAAAAGGCGGTCTGAACTCAAAGACGACGTCCACAGCCTCTGATAGGATGTGGTTGCGGACAACCTGTTGAGCGCGCGCGATGTAAGCGTGGGCGCGCCGTGGGGCGACGCCGCGGCATAGCCAGGGCCGGGAGGCAGTGCCGCTCTCAATGCCNTGGACCAGACGCCCATATTCTAAATCTAATNTTATCTGATATAAAATGGAGAGGTAGGCTCGCTCCTTCTACATTGAATATGATATGATCATCAGGATGTGGTGTAATAGGGTGTCGTATTTATGGAGTGTAGTGGCAAACCAAGGACGGAAGACCTTGGATGAAGTCGCGAATCGCTTGCCACGCGATCTCGGGTCTGCCGCCTCGGAATTTGCCGAAGCCGTAAATTCGCCAGCCTTGCCGTCCTTCGTCCTTAAAATTGCCGGCGTGTCTCTTCGACGGTCTACGTCGAAATATTTTGGCCAATACCGCAGGCTTCTCCCCCTGTAAGTCGAGAAAACTCCATAAATGTAAATTCTATATGCTCCAAGCACTCGGAATCATCCTAACTTCCTGACAGAACTTGTCGGATCTACCGTCGCTTTGCTTGCCGACACACATCCAGCATGTCTCAAGCCGATTTCTTGCGCGCCATGCAAGAGGTGCAACGCAGCCCTAAGCAGGTATCCTCATTACAACATTTCCTGTTTCCCAACTAACTTCAACAAAGACGATCAAGGCCGCTAAAGAAGGCAACATCGTGTCCATCAAGGTCACCGCGAATAACATTCAAGCGGTACCCCAACTCCAAACGAAGGAGGTCCTAGAGATGATCCATTCCCACCTCTCCGAAGCAAAAGCCTTGGACCCAACCAAGCCTGCTGCGCCTCGCTCGCCTGCCGCCCTCACAGCAGAGCGCGCCTTTGCCGCGATCATGGCCCTCGGAAACTTCGGCCCTTTTCTGATGCCCCCTAACAAGCCTCTTCTCGACCTCGTCGCCAAGGGCTGGCCGGGGATCTGGAAATGGATCAAGTTCTTCTATGCCATCAACACGAATCCACGCGCCGGGTCCGCGGAGCAGCGCCGCAACTCGCTCGAGATGGTCGCCTACGCACTCTACTCCATCACCCACGACGACGCGATTCAAGCCACCATCTCCGCGACCCCAGGCCTCATCGCGCTCTCCACCCTCCTTTGGCTCGCCGAGGACCCCAACTTCGGGTCCCAGCCCACCATGCTCCCCATCCCCGTCACCGCCGCGGCGCTCCACCACGTCCTCTTCAACGCCACCCAAGCCACCATCAACGAGGTCGTGAAAGTGTCCGGCGGCAAGTCGAGCATCGTCGCCGAGACCGCCCTCACGCGTCTCCGCAATGCGCTCGCGAAGCCCGTGCCGGACCCCGCGCACGTCCACGCGCACATCAACGTCCTCGTCACCCTCACGCGTCCGCGGAAGCACGCCGTGCGCCGCGCGGTCCTGCGCCGGGGCGGCATCGGGCTCATCACGCGCGCTCTCGTGCGCGTGTCCACGATGCCGCTCCAGGGCCCGAACGTCGACGCCGTGATTGCGGGATTCGGGTTCATCAGCAACCTCATCGAGGCGGGCGAGGGCATCCGCTATGTGCGACAGGCCGTGCGGGAGGGGTTATTGCAGGCCTTCGTGAACGTCAGCCCGTCGTTTGCCCGCCTAGATGCGGAGGCGCGCGAGTTCATACTCGCGCTGGTCAGCGACACGCTGCCGAGGTACCTCGTCTATCGCTCGGTCATATTGGTGGTCGACAACGCCATGCAGAAGCTCGAGACGCCAGAGGCCCGCGCGAAGATCGAGAAGTCGCCTGTGCGCGATTCGTGGTACAAGACTAGGAAGCTCGCCGCCGAGCGGCTCATGATCAAGTGGTCGCACGACACGGTAAAGACCGAGGCTGCTCACTGCGATTATGTAGGTACCAGCTTCTCTCGCTGCAATGCCGTATAACTGACGCAATGTTGCAGTGCCGAAAGCAAGGACAGAAAGAGACGTTCAGGAATTGCTCCAGGTGCCATGTTACGCGCTACTGCTCCAAGGAATGCCAAGTCGCAGGGTGGAACAGCGGCCACAGAGAGGAGTGCAGGCTGAAGAAAGAGGAGCAGCTCGGTCCGTCTCTCTCACCATTCCCATGTTTCCCATCTCATCTTAGGCATCTCTCAGTGCTGGAAGACGACGCGATCCAGAAAGAGGATCGTCTCTTCCACCACCACCTCGCCATTCGTGACGCACGGCACCACATTCCGCTCCTCCGGCGCCTCGCCGCGAAGGAGCTCCCCGGCGTGCCTCTCGCAAAGGTCGGGGTGAGCATCGACTACACGCGGGTGCCGGAAGTGTACGGCGTCTTTGCTCTCGAAGGGCACGATCTTTCGAAAGAAGTCAAGAAGGATGCGCCGCGCGTGTCCGAGGCGCGCAGCGAGAATATCGTGGAGAAGGCGCTCAAGAGCGAGGGCCGCGCCTCGCTCGTAGAGAGCAAGATCTGCGTCGGCGAGGGCTGCTCGGTGGTTTTGACACTCACCGCGCAGCCGTTGTGGGAGACTAATGAGGTGACGCGGAACTTGCCAGGGTATATGGACGACGAGGAAGGGTGGTTGGACCGCACAGGCGAGTTTGACACCACGGTGGATGATATCGATATCATGATGGCAAGAAACGTGATTCGTAGCTTTGTGGAGAAGCACGAAGGTGAGTCCCACTTGCTTGAGACGGTGCACAGCGATTCAATATGTTGTTAGGCCCAGAAGCTGCTGCCTTTTGGGATTCACAAGACTCTGCGGACGAATTGGAGTTGTAGAAGACTCTTGTTCGTTTCAAGCCATTTGCATGTCAAAAACGGGCCGGCACCTTTACTACTCAATATATCTCTATATCTATATCACCTATCAAAGCCACTCAACTGAGAAGTATACGTAGCGCGCCGTACTATGCCGGCTTGGCAGATCCAGAAATGCACAAGGCCAGAGCTTGTGGAATCCGCACCGCGTGACTATCAGTGAGTGGCGATTTCGTATCGCAGATCATTTGGTTGTTCTTTCTGCAACTAGACAAGGTCTCTGAGACATAGGTACAGACTCCGATGCCTCCGACTCCCATCATCCAATCGTTACAGAGATCTGTAGCCGAGTGAATCATAGGTCGATTTGCCCGAGACGTTCTTAACAAAAATGCAATGTCTTACGCTGGACCGTCAGTTCGACGCAAAACGGAAACTGCACTGGGTCAAAGCCTCTTCCGGTAGATTGTCTCCTTAAGAATCGCCGACGGAGGTGCTCTGCTAAGGCTCTGGGCAAAATTAACTGTGAGACGGGCATGCGCTTTGACCCTCCGCAGTCATTATCACGCAACTCACTCACCGCTTTGATGTCCTATTTCACACTATGCCTTGTCCTTGCAGATACGCTTGCGTCACACTCGATGCCATTCATCACTCCAGATGCTCGGCGTCGCTCCGCATTGACGCTTGTGCGCATGCCACAGCGCGCTATTTGCATAAATATCCCGCCTCTTGTCGGAATGCAGACCCCATAACGCAGCTTCGATGGCACCACCGCATTCTTCTTACCCCATGCCGACGCATCAAGCAGAGCAGCTCTCCTTCCACCCTGATGCCTATTCCGTACCGGCCTATCCCAAGTGGGTCTTCCCACCGCAAGCAGTGAACCCTCCCACTTTAGCCGTCTCTGCTTCTTCAACTCCTGCGAAGTCAGGCTCGCAACAGCGTCCGCGCGAGGAAGGCACATCCCAGTTGAAGATGCCGCATGCGCGCCGCCAGCACCAGCCGTCGGACTATGCAGAATCCTCGACATCGACCAGGCAGGGATCCTCACCCGAGAAGAAGATATCTGGCAGGAAATCGCGCGCACGCACAGAGCCCGTACCCTCCTTAGACTCTCGTCTCCCCGTCGTCAGCCCTTGGGAGCCGCCTCATCCACGTCATCTGGGAAAGGCCCGGAATGCCTTCATCCTTTTTCGATCCGACTTTCAAGCGCAGGAGGTCGTACCGAAAGACATCGAGAACCAGAGAAACAACATCTCGCGCATCGCGGGGTCCATCTGGCAGGGCATGACTCTTGCCCAGCGAGCCCCGTGGGTGGAGAAGGCTGAGCGGGAGAGAAGGTGGTACAAGGAACGTGGCTGAACAGCCGATTATCTCTAGGTTCAGGGGGAGAGAAAGACGAGGGGCCGGAGATAGTATTGGGCTTATGAAGTGGATTAGATGTACTGCCTTTCATGCCAGACAACACGAACCATATACGCACCCTACTCGAACTCGGAGTTCAAGTTGATTGACTCGGACGTGAAGTGCTTCGTTCCCCGGTACCGTGACGCGCGGCGTATGCCGGATATCGCCGCTCGGCAGCTGCCGAAAGCTTAAATTCTGTCAACGCCGACTCAGAGCATCAGGGAATCCGCCCGAGTTTTGCAAGCTCCGATAAGCAGCTTATATTAGCTTATAAAGGCCATAATCGTTATAAACGCTGTAAGTGCTTACTGCGGTAGAAATTTTACACATGCAGCATACAATCATCATGTACGCAGAATGTGAGATTCCGCAAGTTTTCAAGTAGTGTCGAAATCTTGCAATGAACAGCCGCCTTCGGGCCACCCCAACAGCTCAGAATATGGATAAAATATCAGAAAACAAATGTATTTATCGTATACAACAGATACAGGCTATCTAGTACCACGGATCTCATTCGTGTATCGCGTCAGTCGCCTGTGATGGAGGAGGGAACGGCAGAAGCTGCGTGGTACACTGTTGTGCATAGACCCCATCGTCAGTAGTGAAAACATGCCAACAATCCACTTACAGATGGTACGCACCTGATTCCGCAGTCGACACACGACGCCGCTATCACGAGACAAAGGGTGGAGTACCAAAGTTCATGCAGAGAAAATGGCACGTACCTCTCCGAAACTCATGATGATACCCACAGCTGAAAGGGTGGTGCAGCCTAGAGTGAATCGGAGCCACGTACCTCGGGGGAAGACTCAACGACACCAGGCGACGGCAACGGGTTGCAGAGGAACCAGACGACTTACGAGCGAACAGGCAGCTACGGCCACGGAGATATGGCGAGATGGTTCTAATCTCCGGGGCGACTCACGGGGAAATGGTCTGTCGCAAGAGATGGTCGATGAAGGTTGGAGAGAAAGGGTGTTGTGTGCGACGTGGCACCATGCGCGATTTACAGCCCTGTCTCACGTGCAACTTTAGGGTAGGTGAAAATGAACTTGAGGACGCGGCAACAGAGAGGACTTACTTGTAGGCGGTATGTGAAGGCATTATAAGCGTGCTGAAACATTGTAACACGGCGAAATATGGTAGCCCACTTACATGGCATTTACATGCGCCTGTATGCTCCCGGAAACTTCCGGGGTCTTACAAGCGCTGAAAGTGCTTACAGTTGAGAGGCGGGTTCCCTGATGGATCAGACTCTACTAAAGCGCGGACTTCTGAACGCGGAAAGCAATCTTTTGAACACCCTACAGCAGTGCAAGTGTCCCAAAATTAAATCGATTGTCTCTCCAAGTGCACGTTTGGCATCATTTTCTAGAAATCTAAAGCTAATTTCTCAACCGATAGGCCCGATACATTGGACGGCGACTCGCTATGTCTTCGCCAGCTGAATTATTGCGTTGCATGCAAAATGCACAACGCGATCCAAAGCAGGTAGCGCTTCATAGAATATCTTACTTCTCCGCTAATTCTGTCCTAGCTGATCAAGAATGCCCGGGATGGTGACATCACGTCTCTCAAAACCATGCTAATTTGCGTCCCGAGCACTCCGCAGCTGCAAACGAAAGAGGCTTTAGAAGCGGTTCTAATTCACCTTTCAGAATCAAAACTTCTGGAAACATTACGATCAACTCATTCTCGCTCGCTGCTTGTCAAATTAACATCACGAGCCGAGATTGCTATGACAGCCCTCGGAAGTTTTAGCACATTTATTGCATCCTCTGAAGTGCCTCTTGGACCTCTCATCGCCGAGTACTGGCCAGGTATCTTCAAATGGATGCAACACGTAGTCGACGCCAACATGAACTCGCGCATGGACAACGGAGAGCGGGGCCAGAACCTATTGAAGGTTGCAAGCGCATTATATGCGATTACTCGGGACGAGACTGTCCGATCTATGGTACTTACCATGCCCGGAATCATGAAGCTCTCGACACTTGTCTGGCTGTCCGAAGGTCCTATGATCAACTCCAAGTCCACGGCGCCCCCCCTGCCTCTCTGCTCTACCGCGTTCTACCACATTCTTCATGAAGCTACGCCGGCCTTAATGGACGAATTTGTCAACGTCGCTGGAGGGGACGCGAACATCATCGCTGACATAACCCTCAAACGCCTCCGCTACTCGCTCACTAGCTGTACGTTGCCAAACGCCTTCGACGTCATCTCATACATCGGCGTGGTGGATGAACTGACGACGCGGGGTACGGCGCCGCCCGCTGTGCGCCGTGCGATCTTGTCCAAGAGCGGTGTCAGGCTCGTCACATGTGCTCTACTTCGCCTGTCCATGATGCCCCTCGATCCTGACGATGACAACGCCGTTGCCGTGAGGGTGGCGGTGAGGTGTATCGTCAACTTCTTCGATGGGGGCGACGGTATCACGAATATTCGCATGGCAATACAAGAGGGGATCCTGCGTGCGTTCGTGAACATCTGCTCGTCCTTCGATGCTCTCGATGAAGACGTGGGCAAATCAATCCTAGCCATGGTCGGCGTCACATTTCCGAAATATCTCCTGTATCACTCTGTCCTGCTGGCCATCGACGCGGAGATGCCCCAATTCGACACGCAGGAGTATCGCATGAAGATTGCGCAGTCACCGATACGGGACGCATGGTACCGGATGCATAAACTAGCGGCGGAGAGGCTCATCATCTCTTGGAAATACAATGATAGTGTGATGGGGCCGCAAATCATGTTCTGTGATAATGTGGGTGCTTATTTTTTTGCTGTTGGGCTGTCTTATCATGTGGTGCAGTGTCAGCGGCCGTCGCAGAAAGACGCGCTCAAAAAATGTTCAAGATGTCACATCGTGTTTTATTGCACGAAGGAATGTCAGGTTGCAGGGTGGAAGAACGGCCACAAAATGGCGTGTACTCAGAAGACCGCAGATCAGGCCAGTACGTCCTTTCTGCATATTTGCTTTATTTCCATTACCAAGCTGCTTATGCGAATCCTAAGAAATAACTCTCAGAAAACGAGATCGTACCTTCATTGACCGTATCGCTATGCGCGATGCATGCCACAATCTCCCACGTCTCCGTCATCTCGCTGCGGAAAAGCTCCCGGAGGTGCCTCTCGCAAAACTCGGGGTCAGCATCGACTACACATGCGTGCCGGAAACGTACGGTGTTTTCGCCCTCAAGTCAGAAGATAGAAGTGCATCGTACATAGACTGCTTGATACCCGTTGGAGAGTGCTGCATGACGATCCGCTTTGTCACGAAGGGATCGTTATGGATCGAGGGCGAGAGAATCAGAGCAACAGGTGCGGACGCCGATTTGGCAGGGTTTTTGAAGCCGTCAAGTGAGATGGATACGCTCATCGACGATATCGACACGGAACTGGCAAGGGCCCGGTTCTACAGCTCCTTGGAGCGTCCATGAAGATGAATCTCGCCTGCACAAGGTACATAATCAATCACTCACGACGTGCACGACAGGATCAGCTGTCGAGCGCGAGTTATGAACTCTTGATTTCTACGCATTTTTTTTCGCGATGCCTGGTGCCCATTCATCTCAGTCCTCTTGGCATTCCGAGCTCTTGAAATCTATGCCGTGGTTTGCCTTAGTAGCTCGCACCGGACCCTGCGCACACTGACCCGGTGGGCATTCGCGAACGCGCCCTTCAGCTATCCGTGTGGATGCGACTCATGCTAGCGCCGGTCGGCGATACCGTCCAGTTCCCAGTACATGGACATATGATTCGGTGGCCCTGACGGTCGCCATCGTCGATGGACTCGGCTTATCGTCAAGCCTTACGACCCAGTTGAACCTGTGCTATAGCATGGTGGCCTCGAATTAATAGTAAGTTTGTTACTGTGGAACGGAAACACCAGTGTGGGTACCATCTCACGCTTATATTGCAGAAGCACCGAAAGCTGTAGCGCAGCCAATCTACGACAGAAAACCCTGTGAATACACATACACCGCACTGATTGTTCATGTGACGTTCAGGCACATACTTACTTCAGCCCAACTTCTGCTGGAGCACAGACATATGCCATTCGCACCCTATCCTACGATAAAGCGCTAGAAAATTGTTCTCGAAAGCAGACTTGCCAGCCTCGAGCAAAGTACATATGTCTGATGTATCGTTCCTCATGTCCATAGCGTCCCGCTATTTATCTGATCTCTAGACGAGCGCTCTAGTCCCCTGCACAGCCCCATTCTGGCAACGATCACGCGGCGCGAGGCATTAATCTGCGGTGCCGTAGTCACGACACCTTGTGGGCGTCAATGACTAGAATCCTAGGACAGGCCGCACCGTTCCTATAAAGGCTGCCTACCCAGCCTGTACCGCAGCGTCGCCATCCCTTCACCCGACACACACAACAGCCCACAATGCGCATGGCAGCACGACCTGCAAGGTACGCCTCCAACCAGGTTAACTCACCTGGCGAGACGTACCCGTGGTTTGGTATCACCGAGTCCAACCTGACGCTCCCTGGGGCTCAATCGGCAGATGACGTGCCGCCTCCCGTTGCGCTCGACCTATTCCGGCTGACCTATCGCTGGAATGCTCAGAAAGGAAAATACGTCCCATACGAGGAGGTCGAGGAAGAAGACACTGACGATGCGGGGAAGGGTCATGCATTCTCTATAGTTCGGAGGATCAAGCCCTCTCCTTTTGGGCCTCCCACTATCACTGTTGAGATTGCAGTTCGTTCGTCACCATTCATCCGCGCCGCGAAGCAAGTCATGAAGGCTCGGAAAAACATCGACTGGACGAGGACGCTCTTGACCGTAAGCATACTTCCATCTCTCCGCGTCGCGCTGCAGGCTAACCTGCTTCTCGATAGTTCCCGCCAAATGATTTGCTGGCATTCGTCCCCCTCTTCGCGGACTTCGTCTCCGAGCTTAAGGAGGCCCAAAAAAAGACAGAAGCACAGGCAGAGGAGCAGACGCACGTTGCGTTCTTCCTCGACTTCATGACCAAGGAGTACTCGCAGACCCTCGCGACGATCTCCAACCTCCGCAAGGCCGAGCAAATGACGTTCAGCATGGTCTGGAGCCTCCTCGTTCCCGGCTCTATCCTCTACACCCGCTGCGAGATGACGGGGAAGCCGTGGGCCGTCCGCCTTGCCTCAATTACTCCAGGCGAGAACGCAGGTGTCCCGCATTGGGCTCTCAATTGCGAGTACGTCAACTTCGAGGGCAAAAATCCTGGGTTGTCATACCGCGCGCTGTATATTACACATTTCGCCGGCGTCAAGCGCCTTACGGATCTCGTTGCGTACCCTCTGGGTCTTGTGCCGAACTACGAGAAGCTGGTGCAGGAGCTGGAGGAACGCGGCCGGAAGCGGTGGAGTCTGCGCGACTGGTGCCATAAATGGTACAACGATATTGCCTACACTTACAAGAACCTTACGGTCGTCAAGTTCTCGGTAGGTTTCTGCCCTTTCAAGTCATGGAAAAAAACCTGACCATTCTTCAGGTTGAGTCGCGCATCATTCTTGACACGGGTAAGCTGCTCCAGTCTCTGCTATTCCAGATGCACTGACCTGGAGGTACGTCAGAGATGGCCCGTCTGCACGGTGGCATACAAATTCCGACTCTGGACCGCGACTTAGACGGCGAGCATCGCAGCTCGGAGTCGCGGATGGAGATCCGCGACCACGAGTACATGCTGATGTCGCCGAGAATCTACGGCTGGTCCCTCACCGACCGTCAATGGCGTAGGTGCTTCTTCTCTCCCAACATCCTTCTTGCGCTCAGACCCGATGCTGGCAGTCACCTTCAGCGTCGACAGCGTGGGCGACATCGAATGGAGTCCAAGTATGTTCGACCAGCTCGATATGGACACGGATAATAAGGGTATCCTCCGCGCGCTGGTCGAGGAGCACGCAGGTAGAGGAAGCGAGGCGGACAAAAACGCCGTCAAGTTCGATGATTTCGTACACGGGAAAGGCATGGGCCTGATCTTCAACTTGCATGGTGCAGCTTTTCGCACTCGGTCTGAAGTATTCCGCTAACGCATCTTCCAGGCCCTCCTGGTGTCGGAAAGACTTTAACAGCAGAAGCGGTCAGTGAAGGTATGTCCAAGGGCCCCACCTCGAGTCAAACAAGGACTGACTCTACGATTCACTCCAGTCACCCAACGTCCCCTCTACGTGACCGGGTCCGGCGACCTCGGCACAAACGCCGACAAGCTCGACCAATCCCTCACGCGCGTCTTCGCGCTCGCCGTGCGGTGGGCCGCCGTGGTCCTCATCGACGAAGCGGACGTCTACCTCGAGCAGCGCAACCTGCACGAGATCGAGCGCAACGCGATGGTCGCCGTCTTCCTGCGCAAGCTCGAGTACTACCCCGGCATCCTTTTCCTCACCACGAACCGCGTCACCGTCTTCGACCAGGCGATGAAGTCGCGCATCGACCTCTCGCTCTTCTACGAGCACCTCTCCCCCGATGCGCGCGGCCGCCTGTGGCTCGCGTTCCTCGCGAAGACGACCATGAGCGCGGACGAGCGGGCGAGCGTCACGGGCGCGCGCATGGACCGTCTGCGCGCGCTGCCGCTGAACGGCCGCGAGATCAAAAATGTCGTGAAGATTGCGTCCGCTTTCGCCGCGCGCTACGGCCGTACGCTCGAGATCGAGGATATCCTCCGCGTCGTGCGTTTCTCGCAGAGGCAGGGGCAGATCGGTACGTCGTCTATCGTGGCTTGTGCTGATTCATACTTTGCTGACACTTGAACTTGGGGATTTTCTGCAGGAGAACCGGCTGCCGCGTAAATGCAAGGTTCAAGGACGGAATGGATGTAGATGGGAAAATTGACATTGCGACAATACCTTGGGACTTGTACGAATATTTGGTTAGGGTTCGTCCATGTAGAGTAGAAAGGTCTCATAGTTTCAGGCGAGAAGCGCCACAATGACAGTCGCTCGAATAAGCGCGTCACACAAACCCAGTGACTGTAACAAACTCGACAGCAAATCCAGGACCAAAACAGAAAACAATAGCATATGTAGCTATCAACTACTAAGCACCTCACCCGACACCCGACACGATACTAAACAAGGACGGAGGGGTATCACAGAGTCAAACGACGAGTCGGAGTCAATTAATACAAAGCACGCAGAGATATCGCGTACGTACGTAGCGGCCAAAAATCCATATCATCCCATCCTGCCCCTTCCACCCACCCACCTCCTCACACCACACACCACACCACGTTCACACCTCGCGCGACGGCCGTCCTAATGGCACTTGGTAAGGCCTTAGGCGGATATTGTCATCATAGCGATTCGCACCGTATTCCTCACTGTCCACATCGACATCCTTCATCGGCGCCGTGCTGTACCCCTCCACCCCAAACGCCTGGCCAAAGTCCGCCTTTGCGGGCGTGCTCGGCAGCTGCCCGTGTGCGTTCGGCTTGCGGCGCGCGTAAATCGACGAAAAAGCGGAGCGAACCCCAGATCTCGAGGAGGAAGTCGCCTACGTGAGAAGGGTGGGGATGTCGGTTGGGTGAATGGTCCGTAAGGGAGAAAGGAGAAGGGGAGAGGCGCACTGAAGTTGATGCTGTCCCAGAGAGGCCGCCAGATGCTCGTTTTAGCGGCACCTTCGATCTTGTATTCGTTCCAGGTGTAGGCCCACATCATCATGCCGGAGAAAAGGATCATCTGCGCATCTCCGTCAGAATATAAGAGACAAACGGGTAGATAGTGTCAGATGTACTTCGAGGCAGGTCGCAAGGGCGTTCAGACCATCCGCGACGTTCGTCGACGTCCAGTACTGTGTGCCTATTTTTGGGTGTGGAGTTAGAGCGGTGGAGTGGATTTTGGACCCAGCATACCATGAATGACATTGCCCTTGAGGAAGTTGAACTGCAGAACAACATGAGAAATTCTCTCATAGATATGCACGATGGTACGCACGACAAACGATTGGTAGAATGTGAAGAACACGATCAACTTGATAGACAGGAATTTCGCGAGCGGGCGGCGTCCCTTCAACTCGTCCTTCATCAAGCCATAGAAAAGAAGCAATCCGTACAAAGCAATACTACGCGGTTCCATTGAAGTGTCAACGCGTGGCACTGGGGTAGAATACGGGAGGACGGACCTGATACTGAAGAAATCTACAAAGTCGAGGTAGACCGCGGCGAAATGCACGTTGTACGACCCCGACTCGCAAAGGACTTTGTACTTTTCGCAGATTATACCAGCTATGGACACGGCTGGTCGAGGAGATTTACCGTTGGCTGTCTGGCACGCAGAGAAGCGGGACTTACCAGGCCGAATAATCACGTATTGCATGACTGACCACTACGACGGTGATCGTTTAGGTACAATATGAGGCATAGAGGTTAAACAACGTACTTTTATTGTGTACATGAAGTAGGCCTTGAACCTTGTCAGCTTCGCTAGGTTATTACTAATTAAAATTCAATTACCTTGGTTGGCCGATACCGCCAGCAGCAAAACTGCAAGCGCCGTCAGCATGCCGGCGCTGTAGAAGGTCGAACAAGGCAGTGCTCACGGGAATCGGAAGTTTCTGTTTATCTTTACGCGCAATGGCAGCTTGCGCGCTGTGGCCCACGCCAGTATCGGCCACATATTCTATGATGAGGAGACTGCAGCGTGGGCATACGTCAGTATACACGGTGGATCCGCGTGGGATGCCATGCTGCTCACAGGAAGGCGCTTATGGTGAAGGCCTTGCCCGAGCGGTCAGTCAAATAGAATAAATGGCACGGCATCAACATACCTCGTAAACTAGACAGTATTTGGTTAGTCTAGCAAGGATCGAGTTTGTGGCATGGCAATTATGACGTACCGACTTCGATGAGGGAGTAGTAAGTGTAGCTCCGGAAGAAGCGGAAGGAGAAGAAGGAGATGACGGCGTATACAGCGGGCATATACAGGATTCGAATACTGGGCACAGAAATGAGTACGCAACCGACCGAACGAGGGCTGAGGCGCACATTTGCCGTTGCTCGTTTGGCTTGGTATAATTCCTGCGAATCTTGAGAGACGGAAGACAAAAAACAATAAAATCACGTACCGACAGTGCTTGAGGACAGTGATAATGGTGATAATGACAGTCTGTGCGAAATGTTCAACGATATTCGTTCTGTGGCGAGCGCAGAATGAGGTATACGCACTATGACTGCCGCCGTTCCTGCTATCGCCCATCCTATCCTATGCTGGTCCCAGTCCGGCCCATCCGAGCTCCAAAACTTCGACTGGTCGATTGATTGAGTGTTCTCCTCCGGACAAACGGCCATTCAGCGGTATACCAATGGCCAGGTGCGGCAGATGTTTAGTGGTTGACGATGGCGGGGACTTGGAGCACGACAAGGCTTTAAGAGAGTGTGAGGCGTGTGTGCGGTGGTCGCAGGAGGGAAGAGGGCACCAGTCCGCTCCTGGGCGAGAGACTAAAGTACTAAGGAAACAAGCGTAGTGCACTAATTGTTGTTTTGTTTCCAGTTCGGTGTCCATCCCATTCCGGCCCGTATCTACGCGCAATTTGGCAACACGGCCGGACCACTCCTGCCGCATTCAGACATTTCCCCGCCGCGCCGGCCAGTTCCGCAGTCGCTCACCTGCCAGTCCGGACAATCTTTCTCTCCCTTCCATGCCTGAAATTCTGACGCCTGCTGTACATCGCCTTGCGGCGATACACACGAGCCCTCGGATGTGCCGCTGGAGCACTTCCCCTTGCCCTGCGGAGGAACCGCCCCGAGGAATGCAGCGAGTGACTCGGAGGATTAGCACAACTCCTGCGCGGTCGAGCTTGCGAAGGCATGCTCAATCGCTCTCTCCTCGATCTCAAACGACTGGCCAGAAGGTGAGTGTCTTCTATATATCTTACAGCTGAATGAAAGAGCTGATCGAAAGATGGCTTGCTTGGCTAACATTCGAATCGAAGAACAAACGATCTTTAATCTGAATCTGTCATAACGTCGATGGCAGACCTCGACCAGAAATACCCAGCTGCTTTCCTTGCCCCTTCCGTTCTCTTTCTCTGCGGACTTTCTGATGCACAGCCCTTTTCTCGTCCGTAATTCTGGTTCGCTGCCTGGAATGGCTCTGAAGATCCCGCGCCGCACCTCTTCCTGCAGTCCGGCTGTGCTCCAAGAACAGGATAACCCCTTCTGTTCCTTCAAGGCATGACATGCTCCCCTCACGAACCCGCAGCGACTTGCTTCCGTTGGTTCGATGGTGAGTAAGACAGGCAACCGTTCGCACCAGGAGGTCCGAGGTCCGTATCAGGCCTCCGGACAAACACATAAGTGCTGACGCGAAGCGTCAACCCCTCGGCCCGTGCGGACTCTCCCACCCATGCGCAGTCTTCCTCATCCCATTGGAGGTTCCGACGCTTTTATACCCAAACTCGCCGTATATATCATGCCTCATGAAATACTCTACAACATATGACTCTGTGCCGTTGTCTGTCGTCGCTCTAATCGTACATCCGCAGGGCAAAGCTGAGCACCACGAGCCTCAGCCACGTCTTGGTTCGCATCCTGGGAACGTCTACTTCTTCGGGCTCGCAGGCGCAGTGGGCGTCGCCTTGGCGGCACTGGCATTCGCGTTCTTCGCCGCGGCGCTCTGCGCGCGGCTCGGGAAGCTGCCCTTGCCGGTGCTCTGCCCGCCCTTGGCCTAAAAACGACGACAACGACATCAGTCTTGTTACTGGGTTCAACCGGGCGCGCGCCTTACCTGAGAAGATTGGATGCGCGCGGCGTCAGCCTGCGTCGTCTTGGTGCCACCGGTGGTTCCTACAGAATGGATGCATCAGTCGACAGCTCCGAGTCGCAGCAGGAAAGGACGCCTGCGTACCCTTCTTAGGCATGCTGATTCGGTTCTGGGTGGTAAAGTGTCGGCGGGTGGCTGGGAACTAGACAAGGATGTCTGGATGCCTCTCCCCAGCCGCCGTCGACGCACCTTTATACCCGCCAGCCCCCCCTCTCCTTCGTCTGGCACTACAGCCTCCACCCTCGCCCCTCGATAACAATCACCCCCTCGATACCCGGTGCCCAATGCGCCCATCCCGCCTTCATCACGCGCGATATGGGTGGTATATGGCCTGAGCCCTCCCAAATCACGGACCATGTTTAATCTCTCACTTCGCGCGCGCTATTCTGGGTATCCTCGGTGCTGCGCGAACATTGCCATAGGCCGATTGGTGTCGAGATGAGTGCGCGCGTCGGACCGAAGCGCGAATTATGAATGGTGAATGGATGATGGCGAAGGGCGGGTTCGCTCGGGCGCAGCTGGTCAAAGGGCATACCGCAGCGCTGCAGGGTAAGTTGGATGCTGGCCAGGGCAGAGGGAGGAGATATTTTGGGTCCTGCCCGGTCAGCCGAGCTCAATGAAACCTTGAGCTTGTTTCTTCTGCTCAGGCTATCGGCCCGATGCTACTACCGTACCCTCGTCCAGCCAGATGTCGAAACCAGGCAGATGATACGAATCAGATGAAGAGGAACTTTGGAGATATCGTGTTCATCATAGATACTTCACTAATACTGCATCCCTTCCCGTGAACCCGCGTGAGCGATTCCCCTGTCTACATATCCTTCACGTGAGCTGAGCAATGCCGATGGTGTTGGCCGTATAATCAAGTCGCAAATAGACGTTCTTGAGGAACGTGCTGCCGACCAACCACTCATTCTGCCTCGAAGGATCCTCCTGGATATTCGAAAAGCAGTATGCGATGGGGCCGAACTGCGAGGGTACCATCGAGACGAAGGGACCGACGATGTCGCGGGGATCTATCCCCCAAAACACCCCACCAATGAACAGCGATAGCTCGACCTGATTGTTACACGGGACAACCCACCGCGGAGGTTGGGGCCGCTGAGATGGATCAGTTGGCGGGGGGTGACGGTATCGCATTTGAGCCAGGGATGTTGGCGTGTATTCTGCTTGCGTCGGAATGGGACATTTGGATGATTTGCGTGCCTGTGTCGAGAATGGCGGTCCGTGAGCTCATGAATGGATTGTTGCTGGTAGAGGCCCGGACGGCGTCAACCTGTACCGTCCAGTGTACCCTGCCGATGTTCCTGACGATCCTCATCGTTCCATCGACAAAGCTACCCGTGTTCACTCCGCCGAGGGTGATCTCGCCGCCTTGGGCCCTACTGGCAGCACTGTTGCGGGCAAGCCTCCATCCAGTGACACGCTGCGGAATAACGTGGGTGGACGCCAAGACGTCAATTATGGGCGGGATGCTTAATCTCCTTGAATTCTGATCAATGGTCGACAGCACAGTCGTCAGTCAAGAAACGGGGGCCAGGAGGGCACACTGCACGTACCGAAAGCCCAAAGCCCAAAATACCCTCCATTGGATTTGTGGTGACCGACGCACTGACTTCGGATGCGGCACCAAGTGGGACGTTCACGAATACCCCGCCGAAATTGACAGATTGCGCGACAGCGTCAACGGTTATTGTGACGCCATTCGCATACGAGACAGTCTCCTCCAGCTCATCGTCGTCACCTTGAGACACTAAAGCATCCGTAGTGACGCGAAGGCCATTCTTGGATCCCTGAAAGACACATGATTCAGTTGGTATATCCCTCGCGTGGATTGCTGGCATGAAAGCGTACCAGGGTCGCGCAACTCGATGAGTACACCCAAAAGTCTGTGGAGCCGGTGTCGACGACCACACGAAATGGACACGGTTGTTCCCTATATTCAGCATGGCGTAATAGACCGTGTCACTGAAGGTAAGGTGCGAGTGTGAGATGATCGTCCCGAGGGGAAGACCGAGAGCGAGAGAGGAGGAGAGACGAAACTGGGCGGCGGCGGCGGCGGCGTAGCGTCTTAGGCTGAGGGCGAGACTTGCGGTGAGTGGCTGAGACGATGGTGACGGCGTGCGGCTGAGATGAGAGGGGAAACGGACTGAATAGCACGGTAGCTACTGGACTGCTGAGTACTGTAGAATACAGGCGAGAACGAGAAACCTATATACTACGAGAGGTGGCTCAGAGAGCTCAAAGAGAACAGGGAGGAGAAAGGGAGCGGGATCGAGTCAGAACTGGGACAAAGGCGGTAACATGAGGCTATCAGTCAGCGGGAACGGTAAGTGAATATAGTACAAGGTAAACTACGTCGAGGCAGGGTGATAGGATCGAAAGAAAGGGAAACGGGTGGCGGTCGACGTCATAAGGAACGGAACGAGGCTCGGGAGAAAGGGAATCGTAATGCAAGAGAAACACGAGTATAGCAAACGAGGCAGATAAGAAAACAAAGGCGTACTGGGGCGTGTCGAGCGCGTCGCGTCGCGTCGTCTCACGTGAGCGTCGTCGCCGTTGCGAGGCTAGTAAGGACATGGGTCCTTACATCACCTTGTTCGGCGACTGATGAAGTATTGTGAATTTCTCTTGCATTTTGAAGAATGAGATCGTCGATCCGGGCGCGGCTTTTTCGGGACCCAAGAGAACGAGACACGGGGCTTCAAGGTGGCCGGTGACGGGTGACGAAGGAGACTGCGCCCATAAGACAGGTGGTATTCGCTGCGACTGCCGTTAGCCGACTCCTCCTTGGAATTTCGTGGCATAATGACCCTTGCCTTTGCATTAGTAGATATCCCCCCACGGACTTTGATGAACTGAACCTAGGCAGTCGAGAATTAGCGAGACACGCAGCTGCAGGCCAGTCGATCTTTGAAACACATCAATGCCACCTCCATTCGAGTACGGCAATATCCATTGTTTATATGCCCTGCCAAGCATCTCGCCCACTTCTAGATCCTTCAGCGCAAGCGGGCAATTCCAATGATATTCGCCGTGGGGTCGAGCTTCATGTACACATTCTTGAGAAACGTGCCGCCGACCAGCCATTCTCCTGGCTGCCTCGCACGATCCGCCTGGACCGATGAGAAGCAGTGTCCCTGCAGGCCAAACTGCGGGGTACCCACGCATTCGCCAGGTCGCGCGGGTCTATTGGCCAGATACGCCACCAATCGTCAGCGCACGGGATGAGGAAATGGCCCGAACTCGTGATGATGGTGTCTGGAATGAAG
>SEOQ01000055.1:0-66544 GCA_004679275.1 Dentipellis fragilis
ATCCGCGTTAGGCTACGCCTGCGAATAACAAAGGCCATTATTTCGCTACTGCGAGGTCCTAGAAGAAACGCGGTCAGTAAGAAGCAGTGAGGACGCCAGGATGTCCGAGATCGCGGGGGGCGTCTAGTTTCGACTTTTGACGTACCGCACGACCGGGGTAAGTACTAGGTCTCCGAAGCGAATGCTCGCGACGGGGCGTAATAGAACAAATGCGGAACTCGTAAACGGACCCGAGAGGAGAAGAGGAGAAAGGCCTGGCGGCCGGAGAGGATGAAGGTACAGCGCTACGGTGTCTTCTGGCCACCACCTGCAATGCCGGAAATTGTGCGGCGTTCGAATTTCACGTAAAAACCGAACCGGTTCACTCAGTCGCACTATACTTGCAGCGTCCAATAATTCGCGCACCTCATTTTCATGAGTACTACTAATTCCAAGACATTGAAAAAATAGACACCAAATACAAAAAAATGCCCAAGAAAAATATATGCCCAATAAAACTATTTGCCAGTCCTAGGCTGAAGCATAGCAACACATCTTGGCTCAAGCAAAAGCCAGGCTAAACCCAACACACCCCGCGATCAGCCTTCTGTCCACACCTCAGCCAGAACATAACATAGAAGACGACTCACGACAACTGCCAATCGTTCGTCACGCTCAAACACGTGCCCCCATTGTTCACGCCCTTCAAGCACGAGTTCTGCAGCGTATTCTCAATGTCCGCCTGCCATAGAGCACAGTACAGTAACCTCATCAGTTCAGAGTCCAGGACCGGGGGAAGGGTATGGAAGAGCAGACGTACGAAGTCATCCCAGCAATACTCAATCGTCTCGTCACTGATATTGTCCCACTCGTACTCACAGTCGCTGAAGAACACCAGGACGGTGAACCCAGGGTCTACGAAGAACGTCTGGCCAATGGCTGCCCATGGCATAAGTACCGAGAAACGAGCAACGGTATGTTCAGAAGAAAAGACGCACCGTTGTTCGTCCCGAGAATCTCCATAGCCTGGCTGATTACCTGACAGTTAGCCACTGTCGGCGCCTCCGAGGTCAGATCCGTGCACGTCGCGACGCCTGCCCATTGCCCGCCCATCGCACCCTAAGTCAGCACCACCGCCTCTGACGAAAAGCGACGAGCACTCACACGCCTGGCCGCAGAAGCACCCCGTCGGCGACGTGCACTCGCTCGAGTCGCGCGCCGCGAGCGTCCGCATCTCCCCGCGCGCACTGACTCCGCGGCCGATGCTGTTAATGGCGCGCTTAGGCTTGGCGGCGTGGTCGCATGCGAAGGTGGCGATGGTGACGTTGTGCGCGCCGACGGGGATGTGTGTCGTGCTGTGTACCTGGGCATTCGGGCAGCGCTCTGGGTTCGGGGATTTGCCTGCGGTGCGTTGGTCTGTCAGTTCCGTGGTGGATTATGGCGGTATGTTTGGGTACCTTCGATAGAAGAGGCTGCGTGTGCGCTGAGCGCCAGGAGGGAGAGGAAGGTGGCGAGGAGGATGGAGCGCATGGCTGGGTNGGNTTGTTCCGATGCTGAATTGGAGGGTGAGGATGAGGATGAAGATGAAGGTGGGACTTTGCCTGCGTCAGTGCTGGTTATTCTGAGCAGACCACCGACCATTTTAAACGACGCGGGGACGTATCCCTGTATATTTTTATTCTCATGCCGCCCAGAGTCTGATGACAGAACCAGGCGACGAACGTCCCTCAGGCCAATCGAAGGACGGCTGGTCCGGCGTGACGCGCGCGTTGGACCTGACAGAAGTACCAGCTAATAATAATATCGACGACGCTCATGTGCCATGCCGTTGTCCTGCAGAGGAAGATGGCAGAGACGGCCCACGGGGGCACGTTGGTGATGGTCATGGGATGGGGCCGCGGGCAGCATATGCATATCCGCGAATCTTACTGGTATTTCTGATGCGACAGACATGAGAACGAGCGTGTGCGGGCGTAGAGCGCGGGGAGACACACGGTCACCCGGCGGTACATGCTGCATCTATTAAAATCAGAATGTAATAGGCATGGGAAGAGTGTATGACCTGTTTTTACGTTGGTGTGTGCCTGTTGCCGTGAGCAAGGGGTGGTCGAGGATAACGAAATGTAGGCTGAATTTACACCCAGTTACAGATACAAGTTAGAACACCGTATCAGACTCGGTGCAAGACTCGGAGTCGGGATGAAGATGACGCGAACCGGTGCGAACCCTAGTTCGAGCTAGACGCGTCGCGGCGAATTCCGGTCAAATGAGCGTCGACAGAATTTCGCGACTCTACAGCTCGTCTGCCTGACTCCTTCACTGAAGCAGCGACCCCTCGGTGCCCATCATCCCTAGCCCAAAATGCCTCCGGTCGTTCCCCACCTCATGACGCTCGCGGACCTGACAGGCCCACAGATCCTGCGCGTCGTCACCCACGCGCACTACCTCAAGCAGATCTCGCTGCCGTGGCTCGCGCCGCACCACAACGTGTCTGGCTCAGGCTCAAGTTCGGGCTCGCGCCGCGACCGCCTGCGCATGCCGTCGCAGTCGCTCTTTAACAAGTCCATCGCGCTCCTGTTCTCGAAGCGCAGCACGCGCACCCGCGTCTCGTCCGAGACGGCCACCGTNCTCCTGGGCGGACGCGCGCTGTTCCTCGGCAGCGAGGACATCCAGCTCGGTGTGAACGAGTCGCCGAGGGACACCGCGCGGGTGATTGGCGGGATGTGCCAGGGCATCTTCGCGCGTGTGGGCGACCACTCCGAGATCGAGGTACGTGGCGGTCCCCGCATGCGCATGAAGCATATCTAACGGCACACGCGCACTCGCCGTCGCAGGAACTCGCAAAATACTCGCCCGTGCCCGTCCTGAACGCGCTCTCGTCGCTCTGGCACCCAATGCAGATCCTCGCGGACCTGCTCACGCTGCACGAGCACGCGCACCTCTTCGACCCTGCGCACGAGCCGCCGAGCGAGGCGAAGCCCCGGAGCGTCGTCCCGCTGCCGAAGCTGCGCCCGCTCACGATCGCGTACGTCGGCGACTCGGCGAACGTGCTCCACGACATGCTCGTCGCGTACCCGCGCCTCGGACACTCGCTCCGCGTCGCGACCCCGCCGCAGGCCGCGTACCAGGCGCCCGAGGCGGTCTGGNACCGCGTGAAGGAGCTCAAGTGCGACCAGAAGATCTGGTGGGGCACGGACCCGCGCGAGGCGGTGAAGGGTGCGGATGTTGTCGTCACGGATACCTGGTGAGTCCTTCACATAGAAAGGCTTGCAGTGCGAGACTCGATAGCGGGGAGCGTCAGCGAGTGGGGCTTGCACCTGCAGGTCTTTCTAGACCTCTATCATGTCTATGTCAGATGCTGACGCCGCATGCAGGATTTCGATGGGACAGGAGGCGGAGAAGGAGCAGCGGTTGCGGGATTTCAAGGGCTACCAGGTCACAGAGGCGCTCTGCAAAGAGGGTGGGGCCAACCCCGACTGGAAGTTCCTGCACTGTCTCCCGCGCAAGGCGCACGAAGTGGATGACGAGGTATGCGATGCCGGCACTTGACGCGCTTGGGACTCCACTCATCGGTACTAGGTCTTCTATGGCGAACGTTCGCTGGTGTTCCCCGAAGCTGATAACCGCAAATGGACGACCATGGCCGTCTTTGAGTATGTGTTTTCCTTGCTTGCGTTGACCAGGTGCTGACGGGTTCGCGCAGTCTGCTGTTCGGCAAGTGGGATATTACGGGCGCGAAGAAAAACGCACAGTAGAGAGGAGGTATAATCCTGGACCCGACCTAGTTCTTCAAAACTCCTTACACAGACATCGATAGCATACTAGCACCCTGGCGTCACTGGGCCCATGTGCCTGGACCAATCTTATCTCCCACCATGTAAGCTCCTGCATATTCGAGCATCTACATTACCATTTCTCTTCCTGCCCCGAGCATGGGTGCCGCAACGTACGACATTCGGATCTCGCTTTATAGAATCTGTGGTGCGTGCTGATCGTTATGGTATCGATGTGCTATCAGTATGGGAGACAACGGCGTCTTTCTGTCTTCTGACATGCCCCACATGTAAAGTCGGTGAAATCACCGGTGCTCTGTCGCGTTCATTCGTGCGAAGACTTGCCATGTATGTCACCCTCTCCTGCGCAAGCAAGTACGGAGGGAGTCAAACCATATATACGCGTCATTTTCGGTTCTTGACTGCCTTGAGTGTGTTGAGTACATTCTGGGAGGGTCCACGAAGGCCGGTAACATTAGAACGAGGCGAGAAACACGGTGCACGTGATGGTTGACGTCATGTGGGGACTGAGGGCGGGCGCCTATTAGAGAGTTGGAACTGTCCCGTTGTTTTCTCGACTGCCTTAGCCCGTCTCTCCTCCTCCCTCCACCATGGCCGACGACAAACGCGACGTCCGCAACCCCGTTCTCTTCGAGTGTGCTTGGGAGGTTGCCAACAAGGTCGGCGGCATCTACACCGTCATCAAGACCAAGGTCCCTGTCACCGTCTCCGAGTTCGGCGACAGATACACCCTCATCGGCCCGCTCTCATACAAGACCGCGCCCATGGAGGTCGAGGCGGAGGAGCCGGCAGACCCCCACATTGCAGCCTCGCTTGAAGCGATGCGCGCAAAGGGCGTCAAGGCCCTCTATGGTCGCTGGCTGATCGAGGGCGCTCCCCGCGTCCTCCTGTTCGACACCGGAAGTCAGTACCACCGTCTTGACGAATGGAAGGGCGATCTCTGGAACCTCTCCGGCATCCCCACCCCGCCCAACGACCACGAGACAAACGAGACCATCGTCTTCGGCTACCTCGTCGCCTGGTTTCTCGGTGAAGTACGCGTCGTCCCGTCCCGCCGTCTTCTGCCGCCGCCAGGGCCATCGCTAATCATCTTCTCCCTGTGACAGTACGTATCGAGGCAGTTCGACACGGCCGTCATCGCACACTTCCACGAATGGCAGGCAGGCATCGCCATCCCACTCTGCCGCAAACGGCATATCGATGTCACGACCGTGTTCACCACGCACGCGACGCTCCTCGGCCGCTATCTGTGCGCTGGCAGCGTTGATTTCTACAACAACCTCCAGTATTTCGACGTCGATCACGAGGCGGGCAAGCGCGGCATCTACCACCGCTACTGCATCGAGCGCTCCGCCACGCACTGTGCCGATGTCTTCACGACCGTCTCCCATATCACCGCCTACGAGGCTGAGCACCTGCTCAAGCGCAAGCCCGACGGTGTCCTCCCGAATGGACTCAATGTCATCAAGTTCCAGGCGATGCACGAGTTCCAGAACTTGCACTCCACTGCTAAGTCAAAAATCAACGAGTTTGTCCGCGGCCACTTCTACGGCCATATGGACTTTGACCTTGACAACACGCTGTATATGTTCACGGCTGGCCGCTACGAGTACCGCAACAAGGGTGTAGACATGTTCATCGAGTCCCTCGCGCGGCTGAACTACCGCCTCCAGGCGGCGAACTCCAAGGTCACCGTTGTTGCTTTCCTCATCATGCCTGCCCCTACACATTCGTATACCATCGAGTCGCTCAAAGGGCAGGCTGTCACGAAGCAGCTCCGCGATACTGTAACGGAGATCCAGAACCGGGTGGGCCAGCGTCTGTTCGACATGGCCACTAAGTCCAATGGGTGCGTGCTTCTCAGCGTCTATTGCCTCCGTCTCTAACATTGATCTATGACGGTGCATCAGGGATTATGCAAAATTACCTCCCACGGACGAGCTGCTGTCAGAAGAAGACAAGGTGCTTCTGAAGCGCCGCATCTTCGCGCTAAAGCGCAATGGCTTGCCACCGGTCACGACGCACAACATGGCCGACGACGCGGCCGACCCGATTCTTAACCAAATTCGTCGCGTGAAGCTGTTCAACACTGCGCAAGACCGGGTCAAGGTCGTCTTCCACCCCGACTTTTTGAACGCGAACAACCCCGTGCTCGGTCTGGATTACGAGGAGTTCGTGCGCGGGTGCCATCTAGGCGTCTTCCCGAGTTACTACGAGCCGTGGGGCTATACGCCCGCGGAATGTACTGTGGTATGCATCATTCGTCTTACGCATGTCGCTCATCATTGCTCACTTATCCGCGAAGATGGGTATCCCATCCGTGACAACCAACCTGTCCGGCTTCGGGTGCTTCATGCAAGACATGATCGAGCGTCCAGAGGACGAAGGCTGCTATATCGTCGACCGGCGCATGAAGTCGCCCGAAGATTCAGTCAGCCAGCTCTCGGACGTGCTCTTCTCGTTCTGCGGCCGCTCGCGCCGCCAGCGCATCAACCAGCGCAACCGCGTCGAGCGCCTGTCGCCGCTGCTCGACTGGAAGAACCTCGGCATCGAGTACAGCAAGGCGCGGCAGCTCGCGCTGCGCCGCGCGTACCCGGATGCGTTCTATGCGGGCGCGGAGGGCGATGAGGAGTTCGACTTTGCGAGTGGGCCTGAGAAGCTGGCGCTGAGCGTCCCACCGAGCCCGAGGTTCAAGAGCCAGGGCTTCGCGACGCCCGGCGACATGGGCACGCTCACGGAAGAGGTGCGTTCTATATTCTACACACGTGTATCCGGACGCGTGCTGACTAGCTGTGAAGATGCAGGCGTTGAGCACGAGCGACTACCGCGGGTTCCCGTGGCCGGCGTCGCAAGAGGACGAGGAGGACAGCTATCCCTTGTATGTTCTTTTGTTACGATTTGGGGATGGAATGAAGACTGACGGATGTGATGTGCAGCCCGCTGGTGATGAAGGTGCGCTCGCGCGCGTCGAGCGTCATGTCGGGCGCGAGCACGCCCGGCGGCGGCCCGTTCAGGTCGCTGAGCGAGGGCGACCTGCGCAAGGCCGATGCGGCGCTCTCGCAGGTCAACGGCCATGGCGGGATTAACGGCCATGGCAAGGCTTAATGCGCGCGTGCGTTAGAGGCAGCGTAGAAGAGGACTTTTTTATTCGTATGTGTGGGCTGGCTGGCTCGAGGCATGAGGCATGAGGTGGTGCCGACTGGAAATAGGAATGTACGGGCTATGATATATACTCGTTCGTCTACCTTTGCTTTTTCTCCCTTTCTTCTTCTTTTGTCTGTCATCTGTCATTCACACATCACAACCGTAACACACCATACACCACACGCTCCCTGTCCCTGTCCGTCTGTTTTCGTTTTCGATTCCGATTTCAATTCGCTTGTGTTCGTTCTTGCCCGTTTTTCGTCTTCACGATACATATCATATGATACGCGACTATGACCGTGACCGTAGCCATAACTTGATACATATGTGATTGACGTGAACGTGAGATCCCGGGGGTACGTGCCAATGCCCGTCTACAATATGTACATATTACAACAACGATAGTTTCGTCTGGTTTATGGACCCCTTTCCATTTCTTCTCTATGTAGATGTTGACTGCGTGCTCTCGTCTCCGGTGCTATGCGGCGCTGTTTCGTGCTGCGGGTGCCTCGGTTGCGGGAGGTGCGGGTACGGGTGCGGCTTCTGCGGCAGGCTTCGCGCTCTTGCCCTTACCCGGCGGGGGCGGATGGTACACCTTGACCTGCACATATCCACAGATCAGCCTCACTCATCAAAGCATCGCACATCGCACAACGGCCCTCGCACCTTCTTTTTCTTCTCCGGCTTCGCATTCGGATCCGGGTACGCGAGCTTCTCGACACGCTGCCACTCCTCGTCCGCAAGGAACGCAGCGCGGACCGGATCGAGCAGCTGCACGAGCGCGTCCGCGACGGCCGCCTTGAGGTCCTTCGGGTGCAGCTCCCGCTTCGCAAACGCGTCCTCGAGCTCTGCATAGCTGCTATAATGACTCGATCCGCCGAACTTGTCCTCCCGGAACACGCTGAAGACGGTGCCCGCGGGCGCACCCGCGCCGACGAACGGCGCCTGCGCGCCAATCGTCTCGCCGGGCGCGCCCTCTTCTTTGTCCGCGGCGGTGTCGCCGTGCAGGCGCTCGAGGCGGAGCTCGCTGATCGGGATGAGGACGGCCTCGACGAAGGCGAGCACGCCGTTGTCGGCGACGTTGCCCTCCTCGCAGAAGGCGGATCTGATCTTTTTGCGCACGATGGAGGGCTCGTCGAGGAAGTCGATCTTGGAGTTGGGGTCCGAGGAGGACATTTTGCCGCCCGTGAGCCCGGGGACCATCGCGTTCATGAGGTGTGCGCGTTTTGGCGTAGCCGAGGCGCGGGAGGTAGAGCTCGGCGAAGGTGAAGATTTTGCGCTGTGGGAGACGCGTTAGGGTGTAGATGCGGGTGAGGACGGGGGTGGATGGAAGAAGGGTGCAGGCGCACCTGGTCGACGCCGCCGAATTGGAAATCGACGTCGAGGTACTGCTCGTCGAGTGCCTGGAGCCCGGGGTAGAGCAGGCCGCTCAGCAGCGGGCTCTCGACCTGCTTGACGACCTCCGCGCCGGCCTTCTTCGCGTCGTGCTCGGTGACGGTCGCGCAGAGCTTGTAGTTGTCGAGGCTGTACTCGCGCGTGAGCTGGTAGGACGAGCCGAGGACGACGCGCAGCTTCGAGGTCGGGATGCCGAGCGATTTGAAGACGGTGATGAGGATCAGCTCGTAGAATTTTGTACGGTGGGCGACGAGGTCGAGCGGCGCTTTGAGGTTGTCGAGGAAGGCGTGGACGTCTGTGGGCGGTCAGTTAGTAGGGGCGCTGGGTGTNCGGNGGATGAAAGCGTACCGGCGAGGAGGATCTTGACCTGTAGCGTTTACTCTTTGTGAGCTCGATTCAAGCAAGATGTAGAGCGCGATCAGACTCACCTCAACACCAGCCCTCAAGAAATCAGCAATCTTCGCCAGCGGGACAAAGTACCCAACATGTGCTGCCGCCCGCGACTCAATAAGTCCTCCCACCAACAAATCCAAAGGCAAAGTCACTCACGTCGTCCCGTAGGCGCAGTTCCTGTCGCACCGAGCCGTTCCAAGAAACCCCATTAGCAGCTATCCACCGGGCCNACCAACAGACGTGCGCACCCCAGTAGCATTTCGGCGTCTTTCCCTGCTGGAGTAAAGCCTTAATCGAGTCGCCGCCGAGTACCTCCTGCAGCCGTCGCGTAATCAGGTGGAACTTCTCGTCCACGACTTGCTGGGAGACCTCCACGGTCGCGGGCGCAGGTTCAGGCGCGGGCGTGGGCGCGGGGTCGGGCATGGTAAGGGGAGTCAAATGTGGATTTAGAGGCGCGGCAGCTGGTAAGTAATCTATGCGATCGAGTCATCTGCACTGCGGCCATCTCCGAGAGTCTGTATCTCCAGGAGCAGTCGTTCTGCCAGCACACCACCGGATCCTAACTGGATCCTCCCAAGATGACTCGGAGACATGTAGTGAAAATGCACGACAGCGCTGTTTCTGCGATAAAATTTTACATAAACAGGCTTTCATAGTTCTGCGTGTTTCGCGATCGCTTGGAAAATGACAGGATTCCAGAAGCGGAAGATAGGTTCAACAAGTGAGAAACAGCAAGTTGCTTGCACTTTTCCTTGTCATATGGATTACCGGTTACCCTTATTCTACAAGTCAAGGGAAATTGTATTCTTGTTTTAGAATCACCCAGTCAAGGAGGCGTCCCCAGAGCTCTCTTCTACCTTTTACTCTTTCCAAAGCTCAACGCATAAACGTGATGATAGTTATAACAGCACTTTTCAGACTATCTCCCGTTTAGCTCAGCTGGTAGAGCGCGTCACTAGTACCTTCCAAGGGTCAAATGACGAGGTCAGTCGTTCAAGTCGGCTAATGGGAAATAATATCATGTTGAAGGTCTTCATTTTCCTCTCCCGCTCTCGACCTTTTCACTCGCCGAATGATGCATGCCTGACAATTACTAGCCTTTTTCAGCGCATTTAAAGATTGGAGACACGAGATACGTCGCGTCAATCTCGACGCATGACGAGTCTAAGATACCTCGACAGAGGTGTACTAGTATTTGAGGATGGATGGAGAGCACCTCGGACGGTTCAGAATTAGAATTACAGAATATTGTCCAGTGGTGTGTATTAGTCCAGGTAGCCCACGGTATGTAAACTCGTCATTTTACTTTTCCGAACGTGCATTCCCTCCCGACGTCCACCATTTTCCAGGGCGGTCCTACCCACCTCCGGGGAGGAACAGCATGGGCTAAGGTCCTGCAGCGAGATGATCCAGTGGCAGACATGACGATGAGTCTCTTCACAGATGCGACCTTGGGATAATAGAGTGGTCCCGGGTATTCGGTGCCCTGGTTCTGAGCGACGGGAGAATCCGTCGTGAACCGTGCATGAGGGTGCTGCAGGAATCATGTCGAAGGTGTCTCCTGCGACAGTTTCTGCTCGCGAAGCTTTTCTAGCTTCCCGCTGAGCTTCTTGGGTCTTGCGTCTCTGAAGCCCGAGCAGAGCCAGTATCCTTCACTAGACTCCGATCTACTCGAAGTCGGTTTGATGTATAGCACATTGCGGAAATTCGGCTTTAGGCATTTGTCGCAGAATTTCTGCAGCGATGGATGCTGGAAGTGTTTAAGCCTGCGCGGGTCGTTCTATCAGTCCTTCAAGGTGCGTTGGTGATCAATAAAAACGTACAACAAGACACCGCCCTTCCCGTCACCAATTTCCGCTGCAGACCGCAAATGGCGCTCCGTAAACTGCCATACCGCCTTGCAGATATCCAAGCTCGCCTCGGTGTCGCGCGTGGTATTACCCGACATATTCGCCATCATGTCGGACAGTACGACGTCGACCTTGCCGTCCGGGTTCGCGTCGTTCTGCAGCAGCCCCGCGACCATGCTGTCCGCGTCGGGGGAGAGGAAGTCCATCTGAAGCGTATGCACGCCGGAGATGGGCTGCATGCGCAGCTTGTCCACCGCGATGATCGTCACGTCCTTCTTTGGCGGCGCCGGACTAGCACCAGCATCCACGTCTGTATCTGCGTCCGTATGCACCTTCGGCTCGCCAGACACGCTCCAGAACCCGCTCTCCTCAAGTGCATCCTCCGGCCCCGTCTTCAGTCCAAACCGCCGCGCATCCTCCTCCGTTGCATCGAGCCGGCTGCCCTTTCCCATCCACTCGTCGTCGCGGATGCCATGCAGCCCCGCGATGACCTGGCTCCACCCGCCCGGCGCCGCGCCGAGGTCGACGATCGCGCGCACGTGTCGCGCGCAGAGGAACTTGCGGTAGCGATCATTTAGCTCGATGAGCTTGAAGGCCGAGCGCGAGCGATAGTTCTTTGGGTGCTCAAGGCGCCGGCGGATATACGGGTCGTCGAAGTGCCGCGCGAGCCACGCTTTGGAGGATGCGGAGTGCTTTCCGCGGAAGAGGACCGCAGTGGCGCGGAAGGACATGGGTTTGACGAGGAGGCTGGCGTGGTGCAGGGCCGCGAGCAGAGGATGAGTGGCCGGATTTGGGAATTGTTTGGCAACGCCTTCGGATGCAAACAACCGGTGCGGTTCTCTCTGCTCCGGGCCGGCTACAGTTACACTTCCCCTCAACCTTCACTCCAGATTCTCAACCTGTAATCCGAATACACTGCACTCGCCTGCTTTTTTGCTCTCAAACCCGAGCCTTGCCGACAATAATACTGCAATGTCACGGGAGAGCTTGGTCCCAGGGTATCGCCAGGTAGAGTCCTTCGGTCCAGACGAAGACTACGAGCGCACTGCGGAGGGGGACATCGAAGAAGAGGTCTGCTACGTCACCCTTGATCTGGGCAATGTCGAGCCCACTCTCGTCCCAAGCAGCTCTACTTACCGCCTCATCGTGAGTACGCTCGTCTGCTCCCGCTCGCCGTCAATTCACCGTACACACGTACACGGCACATGACACGACACGGCGCACGGCTGCATCAAGTAGGGACTGGACACCCCACATCCGTTTCTGCAGCTCGCGGGCACGGTGTTTAAGGGCCACCATCAAGACCTGCTGGGCACGGAGCTCATCTTCGCGGATGCGCAAGGAAAGCACCCGCCCCTATGCCTTATGTATCAGGCGTGTCCTAATAATATNTTGTGCGCGAACAGATAGCGCGGACGCGAGCCAGAAATCCGTAGTGCACCTTGTCAACACGGAGCAGCGCGTCCAGTTCAAAGAAGTAGAACTCAAACCCAAAAATTCAACTGAGCAGGCGTCTGTAGCGGGATCTCGGAAGGGAAAAGGGAAGGAAAAGGCCGTTGGCAATGGGCAGTCGATGTCACGGGATACTCAGCCCATGCCATTAGCAGGGGAGGCCATGGACACCTCGGAAGGATGAGAATATCTGACATCGACTGTATTCTACAGTGACGCTGCGTGGTAGGGCATCCATTACGTCTACCCTTGACCTTTTCACAATGTGCTGAGACTGGTCTGCCTTTAGGAGAAGGATCAGGTGCGAGTTCTCGCTGCTCTGCTCGGGCACCTCGGCGCTGTCATGGGGCTGCCGGTGTATATCTGTGTTCTTCGCTTCAGCGACCAGCTCTTGAGTGTATTCATTGTGATGTTTTTTTGTATCCATAACGCTCGCGCTATTTCCTTTCAGACTCGGGCTGCATCTACGATTTCTCGGAATTTTGTGGTGCTTTCCATCGCATGCAGTGTCCTCACACAGATGTCACGGCATGACGCGTGTGTACCAGCTCTATCGACGCGAGAATAGCCCCTCTACAGACGCGCCCGTACCATATGGCACATTTGCCTCGGCCCTTGAGCCAACCATGTCGCGATTGCGGAAATGAAATCGAAGGTACCTGGCACATGCAGGAGTGTGGATGCATCCTCGGGTTGCACGCGTCGGAGCGCCTGGAGGCTGGATACTGGATATGGCAGGCCCGTGCCTTTTCTCTCAGCACTTCCTCAACGACGTTTCGTCGGAATAATACGGTCGAAGAAATTAGTCTTGCGAGGAGAGCATTCACATGCATACCGTGCTTCTCGTCTCGTTCTATCCGTCGCATGTATCTTTTATTCAAAGACAAATTGTTGATTTTACTCTTCGCGTCAGACTCGCACGGCAGGAAAGCGCAGATGTTGAACTCACCAGATCGAACCCAGCACGAGGCGGCGGCCGCCGTACGCATCTGTCGTCACGGTGGTTATTTTAAGGTTAAACTCAGCGTGCAAGTACCCTTCTTGGCACCTTCGTGTCCTTGAAGAAGGATCGATAGCCGCTGCGCGCATCGCCAACCCCTTCGGGAATTCCCTTCTCTCGAGCGCACTGGGATCGGACGTCTAATAGCCTCCCTTGGCGCATGCGTACATAAAGACCTCGGCGCACGCACGCGTATAGAAAGACGACGGACGCATAATCATTCGGATTTCGAAGCAAAGGCCAGAGGGCGTAGGCAAGTTACAACGTCAACGGGAATCCAAAGTCCAAAGGTAAGTAATGCTAGTTGTTTTTCTCGGTTTTTCTGGTCGGGAAGAAAATGAAAAAGCCGCGTCACTGGGAATCATAGAAATCGTAAGCCACCGCTCCCTTCACCATCCTCCGCCCCTCTGATCCACCACCTGCGACTGCGACTGACACCTCTTCTCNTTGCTAGCTGTTCGACGGCCGCCGCCCCTTCAGAGGTTGAGGTCAACGGGGACGCAGCCGAGGGCGACGACGCCATCTGCGCATCAGGGACAGCGTCAGGGACCGCGCATGCATACAACGAGTAAAAGGTAAAAATCAGCTGCAGCCGGGCTTACTGAAGTTGTTATTATCGCAGCACACAGGGGAGGCCGAGCTAACACGCATCATCCGCTCGTCAGTATACGCACCCCGCCAGCACCAACGGGGACACCGTGACTCACCAAGTAGCACCGCTCCCGACACCAACGACCGAGATCGGGGAGCATGTAATGCCGATGGGGGTGGTGAGGTCCTGCAGGACGACGCCGAGCGACGCGAGGAGGCTCGCGGCGGCGGGGCTGCTCGCGCTCTGCACGCTGTCGCAGCACTGTACGGGCGCGGTCGAGCACTCGCTCGCGGGCTCGTTGCGCTTGGCCGGGCTTGCGGTCGCGGCGGCGGCGAGGGCGAGGGTGGCGATGAAGAAGAGCTTGGAGAACATTGTGAGTGAGGTGAGAGGTGGGTGAAGAGGCTGGTTCTGGCTGTGGTTGTGATGCTCGGTGAGGAGTGAGGATTGGCGATGGTAGGGAGGCCTCTTTGTACGTTTCGCGATGGCTGACTCTACACTGCAGGTACGAGTTGGAGGGCGGTGTGCGTCGCCTGTGAGAGGCCAGAGGCATGGGGAGTCACCGGGTAGGGCAGCCGTCCTTGCGCGTGCGTACCGTCCCATGTTGGAGTGGAGCGGCTGCCAGAGGAGAAGGCGGTGAGTGAATGCATGGCTTCAGCTTTGGGTTAATTTCACATTGCGAAGAGGGCGACGGTGACGGCGTGGATCTCTGGTTTTGAGGGTAGTGGGCGGGAGGTTGGGTTGTGAATTGTGGAGTGGAACTTTGGGAAGAAACAGGTGGAGCAGGTGAGAAGCGCAAGGCTGTTGAGTTGGGTTGGAAGGGCGGACAGCCTGATCCTGAGGACTCGTGGATTCGGATAAGTCTGAATAAGGTGGACCTGCAGAATGCGAGGTGAGCTGGTGGTTTTTGCGGGTCGGCCGTCGTGCTCTGTATCGTTTAGATTAACTCCAGAACATAGGGGTCTCAACATATTGTATGTGCGTAACGCCTCCGTCTGAAATTACCCGCTAACCGAGCTCAGGCACACTGAGAGATGAGGGCTCCAATGCACCACCACCAGCATCCGGATCCGAAGGCCGATGCAGATACATGCGCTGACATCGACCTTTTCAGCAGCCACATTCGTGTTCGTGTTCGCATCCACGTTCATGTCCAAGGCGACCGTGGACCAAGCCACGAAGCCAGCGCTGTGTGCTATGTGATATCGGGCCTATAATTGGCCTTACTCTGATTCTGTTGAGAAGGCGGGCTTGGCCTCATGGCATCGTGGGTGGCGCGCCAGCATTTTCTTTAAATGCATCGTGCCCGTAAAGGTCTCCAGGCACGGACTCCTGAGTCTGAGGCTGGGACTGGTCATCGGTGAGGTGACGTATGGTGTGGTTGAGTAGAGTATACGTTTGGGACCAACTGACGGTGTAATTCAACGGAGGGCCTATCGTTCTACGGTTGCGGGTGCGGTGAACAGAGTGTCCTTGAGCGCAATGTTTCGGGCATGAGAGACGGACGGGACGTCAGATAGAGTGGTCAACTTACTTTGGCTTTGCCTCCGTGGAAACCCAACAGGGTCGCAGCAGCGGTAATTTTAACGCGACTTTCATTGCGTCGAGTTTTCGAGGGACCTCCTCGGACCTTCGGAATAAGCGTGTATAGAAGATGCACGCGCATTGAGTTCAGAGACCCGCGTATACACATACGGATGGCATACGGCAGTCCCCGTCTATAAATCCGTCAATTCGTTTCAAATTGAAGATAATGGAGAACCTACTGGCTCCAAAGCCTTGACAAGAAGATCATCGTGTATTCACACCGCTATGTCACGGCTGCGGCACATGCCTGACAGTGGAGCCTGTCCGACGAGGTGGTCTTGAGGTTGACGATGCTGTGAGTAAATTAAAAAACATGGATTTGGATTGCAGATCGTCAAGAGGCTAGGTAAACGCCGAAAGGCCTCTAAAGATGGACGGATGTTCAGGCAGATGATGCGCCCGTGGACCGCGAATCCCTGCAGCGAATTGATGCCTCACAGCAACGTTCTCACTCTATGGGATATGCTTGATGATCTGGGGTACCAAACATCCATCCAGGGGCACAGCTACACGGATATTGACGGTCGAGTGAGAATGAATGGCCTATTAATTTAAGCAGAAGACATGTAGAGGTAGAGGGAGCAAGACGCACGTCTGATAAGATGCGAGCATACTAAGCAGCGCACGATAGGAGGAGTAGGACAAGGTTGCCGATCCAGGAAGGAGGTAAGTGAGAAGTTCATGACCGTCCAATACGGATAACTTCGTCTCGGGTGAGATGGTTAGCGGTCGCACAATTGCTCCGCTTTGAGCAAGTCTTCATAGAACATCGCAGTTGCGATACGGGGCAAGTAATGCCGACCTACTACTTTCTTGACCACAGTCACTAGACACTGCAGCTGCAGGGTAAGTATGAAACATTTGGCGACAATCTTGAGGCTCCACAATGGGAGCGAGGGACCCGAATTGGTAGGTCTAGAGTTCGTCGCTGTCTTCCAGCACGACCTGTTCGTAAATACCATGTGGCATGATCTCTTCTCCCCAATAACTGTCAGAATCAGCCTGTCGTACTCAGGACAGAACGAAATCTCAATTACCTGAGCAGGGGAAGTTCGTCGGCAGGGTGTATTCAGATGATGATGCGCATTTTAGAATGGTCTGGCGTGCCCCAAGTGAGCCTCAGTCGAAAGATAGAAGGATACTCCTAGAAATTACCACGTTGTGGTATGTTCTGTTGTGTGAAAGGGCAGCCTGAGAGTTGAGGCCTTCACCCACTGGCAATGCGCATAGGCGCTCTGTAATATCTTATTTACGCTTGTTGATCCTGTCCCGGCGCTTAGACAACCATTGATAATATTCCTGGATTCCTTTCCATCAAGGCTCATTGTATCGCTCTGTTGTGTACATGTAATTCGAAAGTATATGCAGTCAGCATATCGGAGCTTCACGGCCGAGCCGGAGCGAGCGCAGGCCTCTGGCTACTCTATGCACTCTATTCAATTCTCCTTCGATATCTCAAAACTTGTGATCTCTTCCTTCTTTGCACCGTCGCTTTGCGAAGTTTCCGTCACAACGCTACGATGACCCTCACCGGCGCCAGCAGCCTGCGGATTCTCGTTGTTCGGGGTTTGCCCTGCAGCGGCCGCCGGGGTGACCGGCCAGCGGGCAATTTCAAACGACCGCTCTGTCCACGAACGTCCAACGAGATTTACCTATGTCGCTGTGAGCACCACAGCTATGTGCAGAGAATCGCACTCACGTTTAAATACCAGCTTTCTGCGTCCGGGAAGTCCGGAAGCGCATTAGGTGGGGCGCCTTCCCGCGCACCAATTCGCTGTCCCCACAACCGGGATTCAGAAATGACTGGGAGTAAAAGCGGGAGGCAAGCGTACAGGAGGGATGATGGTGCCCGTCCATCTGGCGCCGAGTGCATTTTGGCGCAGAGCCAAAGCCACGTTCTGGGCTTCCAGATATTTCATGAATGCTGGTAAAGTGTCATACATCGCGGTGAAGGAGGATTCATAGGCGGGTATCACGCCTATGCACCAATATCAGGTTCGATTGCGACATTGAATACAGTTGGCAAAAAGAAATACTCATGATGTCCTCGACGGATCTCTCCTGCGATGGCTTCGGTATCTATGCACACCGTCAGTGGTTATCTTTTGCTATGCCAGACAAAGTATCAGTCACCTTCCCTCCCGCATCAACTTCGCAGTGAGCACCCTGACGACCTCCCCACTCGGCCTCGCCTCCTTCCCCGCCTCCCCCCTGCCCATCCGCCCAACTCATCGCCATTCCCACCAACGCCCCGCAAATCGGCAACAACATCGTCCCACACTCGCTCAGCACGCGCGCCCAACCCCCAGGCGCCGAATCTCCTAGCGTCCCCACATCGACGCGGTCGAAGCATACCCCCGGGGATAGGCCCCACGGCACGGCGAGCGCGCCCGAGCGGCAGCGTTCTGCGAACTGGGATGGAGTGGTTGCGAAGATGGTTATTCGGATTTTGTGGGTGTGCAGCCGGTCGATGAAGGTGCGGAGTTGGTCCATGAGGTAGAAGTAGAGCGCGCCGTAGACGTCGGCGCGCTGTACACCGTGTGCCTTTCCGGCTGCCATCACGTCTTCAATTCTAAGGACATTGCCACGTCAGCTACGTAAAGAAGATAGGAGAAGAAAGAAGGGCTCACGGCCAGCCGAGGAGGGGATCCGCGAGGTCGCTCTCAATCCATTTACCCTCCGGCGAGAGCATGTAGCGATTCGGGGTGTCAAAGTGCGCCGTCGCGGCGCCGAAAGGGAGCAGGATACCTGTCTTGCGGAAGTGGTGTGCGGCTTGGCGGTGGGCTGGTTCGAGCTGGCAGTAGCGTCGGTGCAGGCGATCTGTATTGGATGGTGATACACTGCATGCATGCCATTGAGCGTCGAGACACTCAAACGCAAAAGGCAACTGACCGAACACGATCGAGATCAGCGTGCACGACGTCCGTGCCATACGTGGCCCCCATATGCGATGGCAGCACCTCTTCCATGAGATGATAATCCAAATGCCCTCCGAGCCGGACGGTCTTCGTCACCTGTTTCTGGAACACACCTACCCCAGACTTCAGGTTGGCCGCTATTGAGTGGATCAAGTCCACCGCTGCCATGCGTGTCTGCTGCTCGTACTCATTCGGGAGAAACGCGGAGTACCAGACGTGCAGCGCTATGTCGGCTGCCGTGGTGCGGTCCGGAACGCTGGTGAGAACGAGCATTACTATGATGGTGCGTATAACGCGGAGAGCGCTTGAGTCATTGAGGATGAAGTAAAGACTTTGCGGAAAATCCGGTGGGAGGGCGTTCACAGTGAGGATGATATTGCGGAGGTCGCTGGACGCTAAACAGTAGTGCAGTATTAGTCTCAATAAATGATGCATACACGTGGGCGATGGCATACCAACAGATAGGACCGAGCAGCCTTTGCTGTTCGGCGGCAGTCCGTGAGTCGAGAGCTTCAGGATGTCGTATGCCGGTAAATGACCCCACCTGTTGGCAGCATGATGATAGGGTCAATGTTAGAGGAGAGTATAAACCTACAGGTCAGTGCCATGCAAAAGGGACAGGGAATCTACGCGTAGTCTCGACATTTGCACGTTAAGATCGATGTCGGTCTCGCTACCAAAGGACGGAGGGCGGGATCGTGGAGCCAGGAGGGCTTCCAATGTGCATCCCTTATCGGGTCCTTGCAATCTACGATGGTGATAAAAAAGAAATTAATTCCAGCTGAAGACACAATGAGGTATAAGAATTACTCACCTTGCTTGTGAATACGCCAGTGCTTCCTCTGGCACGCCTACCCACTCACTGTCAGCGAATATCCGAAATATACAGATCCAAAGGACTTACTTTAGAGCAGTAAAGGACGAGCCTGCAAATTGCGCACGCCAGCGTTCCCTTACGGGTACAATTTCTGGGGCCCGTTCCAAGGTCAAGCGCCGCGCATGGGACCTTCTCAAAGCCTGTACCAAGCCTTCTCCGTCGCGAAGCCATAAGGTAGTCGTCCCCAATTCCGTGCAGCTTGCGCAACTTGCAATACTCGGGATGCGTGAACACACTATTCGTGGAGCCTCCAGCTTCCGTCAGCGGGGGTAGTGAGCATCTGACTGCGTCGAGATCATGCGGTATCGGCTCATCGGGCAGGCGCATGCAGATGAAGGTGCGGAAAGCGATGCATTTCTCATCGGGTGTAGAGGCACGTTCGAGGAGACTCCTGAGAACGGGGAGCTCGTTGGCAAGAATCGTAGATCGAGGGGTTCCAGGTTGGCGCAATGACATGGCGAGTAGAGCTGGGAAGGGATACTGAGCATGCTAAGTCTGCGAGATGGGAAAGGTGTTATATTGAATATAACAAGATGAACCTGGGAAAGAAGGTCAGGCGCGGTTGACGGCCGGCGTCGTGGCAGCATGAGGTGTCCACGCAGCCTGACGGGGGCCAGTCAACTCAGGTTGACTTGTCAGGCCTCCCTGACCTTCGATGCTTCGACTTCTTCGGATCCTTCTGTTCCCAACTTGGACCGCAGGGAGCTGTAATTCGGTAAAGTCGATACGGCATTACTGCTACCGTCGCGTATGGGCAGCGGAATGGACGATCACAAACCACGACATGTTTGGAAGACAGATCTCAAACGCAGGACAACATAAGAACGAAGTGAGCCATCTAAAGCCATTACTTCGCAGGGGGGGAATCTTGCACGATGGACTATAGCCGGAGCGGACTGTCAACATCACACAAGCGCCCATGTAGTATTTATTATCTTGTTTGCACATGCTTGTGTCGTGCCGGCGCTTGCCAGCGAATTTGCGGGCGACAATGACTCTCAGGTATCACTGGTCTCGAGCCTCATTCGAGTTGTGATGACCGACATCGGATAAATGAGAGGTTTAAGAACCATCTGTCAGGTTACCGTGGTAGGATGTGAAGAAATCAGGCAAGTGGTCACGACATTCTGCTGAAACCGCTGTTGTCTTGACTTGCAGGTGACTTGAGCTCGGATATTCCAACCATTCGCGATGGCATCTCAATGAGTTTGTATGCCTTTTTCACTCATATATGTGATGCCATACCTAGATCAAGACTCCTGCCGGTCGATCACATGTGAGACCTACACACCGACACCTCTATGGCTCTCCTTTCCCAGGCTTCCGCCGAACGATGGCTCAAGAGATCCTAGAATAGGGATGGAAGGTCCTTGAAGAACTCGGATCTCCTAGCGCCCGGCCGCTCTCGAGGTACGGTACAGGAAGACGTCTTCTTTACGGTCGAGCTCTCTCATCACTGGGAGGCCCCCCATCAATGGGATGCTCGGGAGCTCTGATGACATCCGTGGTAATTGTCTCAATGTCAGGAATTCAGGTAAGCCATCACAGCATTTCCCTTCTAACGCTTATGTCTCGTAGACGAGAGCCTGACTGCTCTCTAGAGTCTGCACGCCCAAATGTCTGTGTCAAGATCGGCGCTCACGATTGTAAACATCGCATCTGGAGGATCTGCTATCGATACACTGCACTTTGCATATGTCAAGTCTTCTGACCGTCGATTTCGTATCCCACGTACCAAGGTCTCTGAGCCTCCCAGCCTGTCTGACCTCGATGCATCCCAGAATGGCAATAGAAGATTCCCGGAGAAAGCGAAGCTACTAGCATCCGATGCTGCTCGAGGTGCTGAACTGTAAGAAGCCTTCTTTACTGCATCTGTCATTCATTTCCGGGCTCCCATCAACGGGAGCTCGTCCATCAACGGTAGCCCTCCCATCAACTAGAGCTCGTACAACACCGTAGTGCCCCTTTCCCAGGGTAATTCTAATATTCAATAAAATGCATCCCCCGTCTGCAAGCCCAGCATCCCCAGCATTCTATCCCAGCTTACTTCGCCATGTCATCTCGCGAACCCGGAATTCCCTTGTCTGTTATCCTCACCAACGAGCTCCCCAACCTTGAACGCCGTCTCGAATGTTTATCAACCCGAGAGGAGAAATACCTTGCCCTTTGCACCTTCGTTCGAGGGCGTCTGCCACCCGAGGCTTGGGCGGCCGACCCCGAGATGTTCAGGCGCGATGCCGACCTCACGCGTTGGCAGATAGGTCATACCAGTAATGTGCATACACACCCCGGGTATGTCGTGCTACTCGAGTGCCATGGGCTCAGGGACGACTATATTGTGTCATTGTATATGGGTATGCTCGGGTTCGGCTTCGACAAGCTACCATGCGCGATGCTTGATCCCGACTCGGGCAGAAATTGTCCCCGGTTGGGTAAGCTACCGTGTGCAGCCTGTAGGCTTGTCAGTTATTGCTCAGAGGTACGTCGTACTCTTGCTATTCAATAACAGAAATACTCATTGACAATGCATGAGTAGGATTGCCAGAGGAAACATTGGCATGCACATAAACAAGGTAGGTCATCTTCCGGCAATTTGAGTCTTTGGTCGATACTTATCGTGGTGCGTCGCTGTTATTTTTTTCTGTCGTAGACTGCATGGATCCGATACGGGCAGCAGATTGGCAGGCTTCATGGCTTCGCGAGCGCCGCTCTCCGTACTTCGGCGATGAGGCTAACGTACATATGTCGCGGCTGCACTTGGCCTTTTCCCGTACGCATAGCGTTGACTTGTAGGTTCATGCTCTCCTTGATGGGAGACACATCTTGACGACGCACACAGGTGGGGCGATCTGCCGGCATACGACATCCTGAAATTGCCAACCAATGCGCTGCCAGAAGACAGCAACGTCCATGCGGTTCTCTCTGTTGGTATGCCCTTGCCGACGTGATGTTGCTTCCTGACACTGATCCTTTACATATGCCGCTGCTAGCATCTAGTGATCTCCGCAATCTCATACTCACCGTGAATGCACTCCCACCCGACTTTCCAAAGCACCTCCACTTCATCCTCAATGACTCATGCCCCCTCCGCCTGCTGCGCACCTTCTTAATAATTCAATCACTTGCCAGCATCAAAGATCGCACCACAGCGGCCGACACGGCGCTACACTATTGGTACTCTGCATTCCTCCCAGAAGAATATGCCACCCAGTCGCGCATGGTGATGTCGAAGATCTTGAGATCAGTAAACTCCGGCCCAGGAGAAGATAGGTTTATGTTTTCAAGGCAGTTAACGGAGACTGCGAACATCATGGGACAATTGAACGAGCATTACCGCAGCGTGCAACAACAGTACTTGGGGGCGCACTATGGCGCAGACACAGTGCACCCGGAACTTCAGCACGTCCGGTCAGTCTTCCTATTTGGCTCGAGACATCACACGTCGGTACTCAACGGCATATACGCAGCGTGTCTCCGTTGAGTATCGACCGTCTGCATAGGCGATACTGCCAGGTCGAACCGGCGCACCGCCAAGCGCTGCACCACTTCCGCAAGACGGGCGTCCTCTTGCCGTTCGGGGCCGCCACGGCACACTTTAAACACCCAAACCGCTTCCTATTCTCCCCCGAGGGAAAATGGATCCAAGACGACCTCGCGGATCCCCTCCGTGGCTGGCCATATGTTTTCGTCCTCTCTAATCTAAGCGCAGCCAGCTCAACGATTTCCTCTAGAATCGAAGACGTCATGGCAGCGGGCAAAGCGCACGGCGTAGAGCGTGGCGACGTCTATGGCACGCTGTACTTCTACCTGATGGGGCAGCTGCGCACCTTCATCGACCGGCTGCACATGCTCAACATCCATTTCATCGTCTTCGCATGCACCGCGTCNGAGTTGGCTGGGCGGCTGCGCTCAGGNGCTCTCGCGAAATTTGGGATTAGGGCACAGATGGGCTTCGACATCGATGCGGGGACACTGGGCGATATGGATCCGGGGGCCTGGATGCGTGTCGGTTGACGAGTGGGCGACACGGGCTCATGCCGTACCCTGGATCAGTGCTGGTGGGGACGTCGGTGAAGTGGGCGGAGGGGCCGGGGGAGATCGCGGAGGAGTCGAGACTACGTGGAGAAGCTGTGAGGGCGTTGACCGGGAGGTTGATGCAGGAGGGGAAAGTGAGTTTGTCTGGAAGAATGGTGGCCCGTGTGCGTGCTCATTGTAAATGTCAGATTCCGAGGCCGTCGAGGGAGAGGTCCGCTGACGACGTTCTGAGTAAACCTTTTCTCATTCACAATCTGGTGGTCTGTACTGATTTCCGAGTGCAGATGTTATACCTGCATACGAATCGTCCTTTACGGCGATGTATGACAACTCCAACGCCTTCATGAAATACATCGCAGTCAACTTGGGCCCGAGTCTGAGGAATCATGGCTTGGAATACAGAGTGAGAAACTCGATAGTTCCTCATGTATGCTCGTACTTCATCTTCGGACCTACTCTTCCTGACCATCATCCGTGCTAGCGACTTGGGGCAAAAGTAGACGCACCGCTCAATGCGCTGCCGGATTTCTCCGACGCGGAGAGATGGTATCTGAACGTAAGGCTTGTATTGCTATTGTGCGAGCTTGATGTCGGGTTCTAAAAGCGTCGGATTTTACAGGTCAATCTTGTGGGGCGTGGGTGGGTGGAGAGGTCGTTCGAAATCTCCCGTTTACGAGCAGCCATTACTGCTCCCGAACCCCAGGATGTGAATGCTGCCGGAGAGGCTCCAGGCTCGTGAGCCTCGTAACACGACAGCGAAAGGGAAACAGGATTCTGAATCTAGAACCACATATGTCAAAGTGGATGTAATGGTACATATACTCGTCTGTGCAGAAAGGGCAGCAAACAAAATGACTTACACGTTCGGATGGTCTTCCGACATACTAGAAAAACCCTCAAAGCTAGTCTTCATATTTGAAGAAAATACGTGAAGGCCGCATCTAAGAGAACACGAGCTTGAAGGTTGTGGTTGGACTTTGCGTTGGTAGACTCTAGAGCCTCATCGATCATCACCGGCGCTAAACGTTGTGGTACCTTATTTGCTCTTATTTGTGCGGTGCCAGCGCTAGTTGAAAGCGGCGATTGCACTGAATTTGGTGGCTTGTGCTCAGGCCAGCTAGGCGCGGCTGAACTATGTTATCAACACTTACATGAACATTGCGTGCATGAGACTTCTGTTATCTCTCCTCTTGAGACGAGTCAAAGAGGTGTCAACAGACTAGGCAAGTCGTCGCAATCTGATCCTATACCGATAGGACTGATGTCCTGCAGACACTCGAAGGAGAACAACTTCTCAGATTCTGAATGTCTTTATCGGGAGCGACACTGGTGATCGATTCGATGAGTAGTTAAGCTACGACCTGGGCTGTATACCTAGGCCTCCCACCCGTGAATCCGTGCATATGTTTGGTGCAGTACGTAAAGGTATCAAGTCTCCTGACCATCGACTTCGCATCCCACGCGCTGACGTTCATGTCGCTCTCCCACCGAACTGTAGCTCGACGTGTTCTAGAATAAAAATGGCCATGGAAGATTCTCGGAGAACTCGAAGGTGCTCATCCCCGGCTGCTCCTCGAGGCGCGGTACTATAAGAACCCTCTTGATCGCAGGCAGTCCATCCCGAGAGCTTTCCTATCACCGAGAGCCTCTTCTTCGGGAGCCATACAACCCTATACCTTTGAATAAACGCCTCTCCTTCCTCAAGACTTAGAGCGTTCCATCCAAGTCCCAACACTCCTCACCATGTCATTTCACCAACCCGGAACCCCACGATCCACGATCCTCGCCAACGAGCTCCCCTTGCTCGAGGACATACTCGAACTTTTCAACACGCCTGAGCAAAAGTTCGAGGCCTTCCGCATCTTTATCAGGGCACGCATGCCTGACGAAGTCCTGACGACCGATTTCTCCGCGCGCAAGCACGCGCCCGTCCTCACACCATCTGGGTTCGGTTCGACCGAGGGGCTGTTCGGGCACCCCGCGTATTGGGCGCTCCTCGAGCGCCATGGACTCGACGATGAATTTTTTGCGTCGTTGGAAAAGAAGCAACCCGGAGTAGGCCTCGAGAAGGCACCGTGTGCAGCGCTTGACCCAGAGTCCGGAAGGAGCTGCCCCCACTTGGGGAAGCTGGCGTGTGGCCCTTGCAGGCTTGTTGCCTATTGTTCCAAGGTACGCATTCTTTTGATCGTTTGGTAGAACTAATGTTCACTGACGACGATGGATCGGCCTGGTGTAAGCAGGAATGTCAGAGGAAGCACTGGAGGGTACATAAACGAGGCGAGTGTTTGATCTATACTATAGTTTTTCAGTGTGTACTAAAGCCGTAGTGCTGCCTGCATTCTGTTGTAGACTGCAAAGACCCGATACGCGCTCCAGATTGGCAACCTTTGTGGCTTCGCGAGCGTCGCCCTCCGTCCTTTGACGACGAGTATGACACAGACCCCACTAGCCTCCTTTCCATATCGAGGCTACACGTAAACTCTCTAACTCCTGAAGATGACTTGTAAGATCGCTTTCTACATCAACCCCACCCTATCTATAACTTGTTTCGTGACCCCTGCATAGGTGGGGTAGTTTGCCAGCCTACGATATCCTGAATCTACCAATGAACAAGCTTGATGATAACGGAGTGTACGCGCTTGCATTCATTGGTATGTCCTAATTCATATATCTACCCGCTTGACCCTGGCCCTCACATCCGACTCAGCATCCAGCGACTTGCGAAATCTCATCTTGACCGTCAATGCTCTCCCATCTGACAATTCACAACGCCTCCGCGTCATTCTCAACGACCCATCTCCCCTCCGCATCATGCGCACCATTCTCATTATATACCTGCTTACGAGCATCCCAGACCGCACCACGGCCGCCGACGCTGCCCTGCATCTATGGTACTCCGCCTTTGTTCCTGCGACATACGAGTCGCAGGCGCGTGTGCTGCAGTTAGAGATTTTCAAGTCGTGTTTTCTGAAACCTGCGGATGTGTTTTCGTTCAAGAAGAAGCTGACAGGTACCAGTGTCATCGAGGGGCAGTTGAATCATCATATGTTGGAAGATGTGCTGGCACCGCACTTGCAGGCGTCGCGCGACCCTGAAGTAGTGCGCGCTGAACTCGATCGTGTCCGGTCTGTCCCTCCATCCTCCTCCCCATCTTCCTCGTCCGGAGTCTCGACACTCAACGGCATGCAAGCAGTCTGTCGCCAGGCAATAAAGACCGCCTTCACCGGCGGTACTGCCAGCTTGAACCGGCGCACCGCCAGGCTATGCACCACTTCCGCAAGACGGGCATCCTGCTCCCCTTCGGCGCTTCAACGGCACACTTCGACCGCCCGAACAGCTACATGTTGTCGCCCCAGTGCAAATTGCTCAAAGACGACCTTGCAGATCCTCTACAAGGCTGGCCGTGAGCCCTCTTCTTTTCTCCGATTTTCCATACGTAGTTGACTTGGTAGTCGTCCTCAGAATTGAAGACGTGATGAAAGCGGGAAAGGCGCACGGCGTGCAGCGTGGCGATGTCTACGGCGCGCTCTATTTCTACCTCATGGATCAACTGCGCACCTTCATCGACCGGCTGCATACCCTGCAGATCCATATCACCCTCTTTGCGACCACGGCGTCCGAGTTCTCGGAGCGGTACCGCTCCGGCGCGCTCTCCCCGAAGTGGGGTATCCGTCCGGAGGCGTGCTTCAATCGCATCGATGCGGGGACGTTGGGCGACACGGAGGGCTGGGCGCAGGTGATTCAGGAATGGGCTCCGAGACTGTGGGTGGCCGGGACGTTGGTGGGGACGTCTGTGAACTGGGCGCGAGGGGAGCTGGGGAAGGAGGCGAGGCCGAGTGGGGAGGATGTGAGGGCGTTGACGGGGAGGTTGATGCTGGAGGGGAAGGTGGGTTTTTCTGGATTGAAGAACGACGGCAGGTATCAGTGCTGATCTCAGATGATAGATTCCTCGGCCGTCGATGGAGAGGTCTATTGATGATGTTTTGAGTAAACCTCTTATTACTCACTGTCTGGTGGTCGGCCCTGATTTCCGAATGCAGGTGTTATCCCTGCATATGAATCCTCCTTTGCGGCGATGTACGACAACTCGAAGGCATTCATCAAGTACATCATTTCTGCCCAAAATCTGGGCCTGGATGGAAAGGCGTTGTATAGCAAAGCAAACCCCACAATCATCCCTCACGTATGTGTGCTTGTGCTTCGTTTCCAAATCTACCAAGACTGCCTCTTATATTTACATACTTGTCACGGCAACAGCGTCTAGGAGCCAAAGTGGGCGCACCCTTCAATGCTTTACCGGATTTCCCGGACGCGGAGAGCTGGTATCTCAACGTGAGCTCCTCTATGTCAGCCTAGCTTCGAAAAAGGTGCTCATAATGCCGTGCACAGGTGAACCTCCTCGGACGCACGTGGACAGAGAGATCCTTTGAGGTTGCCCGTTACCCGACGGAAGCGGAGATTACAGGTCAAGCGAAGCCGAAGACCGAGCTCGAGGAAACCAATACCGAGCAGAGATCCTCAGAATTTACGGAAGGCAGCAGCAATTCTCAATAGTAAGAGCAGGAAAGCAAAGTGGATGAAATAGTGCGGTATGCAGGTGTACACAACATGATGACGACGGCTATGATCATGTAAGTACCAGTCGTCTGAGCACCAAAGAATGACGCGGACTGCAACCTCTGGTACGGCAAGCAGAAATCGTCACGTCTGGACTCGGTGTCGCTTTCTTTTGTGGCTTGACTCGTTCGACACTGTCTGGGTCAGAATATAGATGAGCCAAAGGGCGTATGTATCCTGAGCGAGATCAGTTGGTGAGCGTCAGACTACGCCGAACATGAAGACAAAAAATGGCAGGCCGAATTCCTCGAAATGCTGTTGCGATGATAACATCTGGCTGAGTGTGCGCGTGAGGGATGTCCGAAAAGGGGAGAAACTCCACAGCACCATGCACCCCGTATCCGCTGTTTCGCTACGTCCTACGCAAATGCACCGTATACAGACTCCGGCAGGATGTTGGCAGGATGTTATATATACAACTCTGGAGACATAGCAACGCGACGCGACGCGTCGTGGCGACCGTGAGGACGGGGCCAAACAGGACCAAATCCCTCCCGCAAGCGCTCGCCGACGCACGTCCATTTTGCCTTCGTCAGTCCCCGTCGTCGTCGCCGCCGTTGTTACCGCCTCCGCCGACCCCGCCATGTCCAAGTCCAACGACATCGAAGCCGCGCTCGCCGCCGCGCCCCCTGCGCCCATAATCGCTAAGCCTAAGAAGCAGCCGTATCCATTCTGGCTAGGAGGTGCGATCATGCCACACATCCGACGACCTCCATACTGATATCCGCGTTCGCAGGCGTCGCTGCGACGATCGCAGCCTCGATAACACAGTGCGTACCTTACCTGCTGCTAGAACACACGCATACTGATGCCGGCACGCGCGCAGCCCGCTCGACCTCACAAAGGTGCGCCTGCAGGCGTCGGGCGACAAGCGCATGATCGAGTCGCTGCGCAAGACCGTGCGCACCGCGGGCGTGCGCGGGCTCTTCGACGGAATCTCGGGCACGTGGATGCGCCAGATGAGCTACTCGCTCTGCCGCTTCTGGGCATACGACGAGAGCAAGAAGATCGTCGGTGCTGGTGCGTTTCCTACACACACTCTTCGGCTCCAACGACTGCTGACGGCGCGCGCGCGATAGGTCCGAATTCACCGGCATGGAAGCTTGCTCTGGCAGGCAGCATGGGTGCGTCATTCGCCGGACTCGCGTCCGCGCATATATCTACTGCGATCGTACCATACTGACTGACATGCCCTGTATAATCAGCCGGAGGCATAGCAGGTCTCGTCGGCAACCCCGGTGAAATCGTCATGGTGCGTTCCGTTACCTAACGCGAACGCGCGTCGCGCGCCTGTACTTCCTTCCTAATGGCCGCATATGTGTACAGGTCCGCTTGCAAGGCGACTTTGCGAAACCCCCGGAGAAGCGGTTCAACTACAAGCACTGCTTCGATGCGCTGTTCCGCGTGCGTGCCTCGTCATTCGTCTAAGTGTATGCGTGGATATTGAGACACGACGGCAGATGGTTCGCGAGGAGGGCGTGTCTTCTCTCGCGCGCGGCGCTGGGCCGAACGTCTTCCGTGCGATCCTCATGAACGCGAGTCAGCTCGCATCGTACGTTGTCCATGTGGCGTTTCTGTTCTGGCAAGAACTAACGCGTATCACGTGATGTCTAGATACGACTTCTTCAAGGCAGAGCTCTTGAAGACGCAGTACTTCCACGATAATATTTACTGCCATTTCACGGCCAGTTTCGCTGCTGTACGTTGCTTCTTTAGACACTTTTCTTGATGGTCGCTCACTGATGTGACCACAGGGTACCGTCGCGACGACAGTGTGCTCACCAGCCGACGTGCTGAAGGTACGCTCCCTCCCTGCTTTGCCCTGCACCCACACTTACCCCGTGCCCTCCACCAGAGCCGCATCATGAACGCCTCCGGGCCTGGATCGAACGTGCGTCTTTCTATCCCACACGCTCTCCGTGTCATAACCTAATGTGTGTGCACGCAGTCGACGATGCAGGTTATCCGCAACTCGCTGAAGACCGAGGGCCCGATGTTCATGTTCAAGGGCTGGCTGCCCGCGTGGACGCGTCTGCAGCCGACGACGATCCTCATCTTCCTCACACTTGAGCAGCTCAAGAATTTGGTCGATTATACGCGCGGCACGTCGCGGTCCTGAGCGCTGCGCCTACTCGCTGCGCGTATACCCCGATAGTGATGCGGGAGAACTGGACTGGTGTAGGAATAGACGGAGAAGTTTGTTCTGCGCTTGTAGACTAGTGTTGGTACGAGTACGAGTAGTGGGGTGTATCGTGTAGGAGGGCGCATGTAGGATCGAGGGTGCGTGTTGTAGGATGTCTGGATAGATGATTACGACGACGGTGGGGCAGCATACCCCTTGCTTGCGCGCGTGTGCGCAGCCGTTACTTACTGGTTATGCTGTGTAATACTATAGCTGTTGCAATTGCATGGTGTAACTGTGTACACTTTGATTTCGTGTCGTGTGGTGGGGATTATTATGTTTAATTCCTTTGGCTCTTCCTGTCGAGCACCTTGCATCAGGATTATTTATTTAATGATCAACAAGACGAGGTTTCCGGATCCTCTATTCCATCTACAGTACCTTGTATTTTCCTGGAGCAAAATGATATCTACATAGGTGCACGAGCGACCCATCTCGCACGCAGGCTGGTCACCCCCGGGACGCGGCCGGCGCCTAGCACTAAGCACTTCCCTTCACACGCCGGGTCCGTGCGCGCGCCCTCCTCCCACAAAACCCCCGCCTCCCCATCCTCCCTTCCCCACCACTCTGGCCTACTGGCTTAGATCAAGTGTAGTATCTGTTCTTAATAGTTTAACCACTATTATGGGGGCACCGCCCCCATGCATTCCTGGTTATCTTATTTTTACCGCCTCTGCGTGGCCCTGGGCTCTGCTTGCACCCTGGGGACGCGATGATGACCCTGCCGCTGCACTGCTGGCGGGTGTCGTCCGGGGATTCTTATCCCGATGCTCATGCTTATGCCGACTCCTGGTTTCTTTTGTTCTTTTCTTGTCGTCGGGCGGCGTTAACGTTGTTGTGCTGCGCGGCGGAGGGGACAAATGGATTGGGGAGTGGGTTTGAGTCTCAGGCTGGGTTGCGTTTGTTTCAAGTTATGTGTAAGTAGTCTGAGTGGGTGGGTAGTGTACATTGCTAGATATTGTAACCTGGTTGGGTATATGGAATAGTGGTGTGCTTTCCATTAATATTATTCAACGAAGCTCTGATGGGCCTCCTTGGACTCAGAGCCTCGTCCGGGTGTCCTGCCGCGCCTGCCATGCCTCGACTGCGATCTTCCTCAACGACTTCTTGTCGACCTTCCCAGTGACGCTGTATTCTGTCAAAAAACAGTCGTGGTCTCAGCATTCTTACAGTGTCTCTCTCTGAATCGTCGCGAAGAAAGTCCGTACCGATAGCCTCCCGCCGCACCAGCACCATCGACGGAACAGCATGCGCAGGCAATCTGCCGAACGACAACTCAGCCACGACAAGGTCTCGGAGGGTCGAAGAAACCAACGGCAACGTACATCTTTCGCGTCCAGGAGATAATCTCGTGTTCCGACGGCACGTTGCTGTGCGCGGGATCAATGGAGACGATGCCAGCGACGAGCTCGCCCAGACGCGCGTCGGGGATGCCGACGGCGATGGCGTCGAGCACGGCGGGGTGCGTGCGGAGGGCGTCTTCGACTTGCGTGGAGTGCTGCGCGGGATGGTNGTTAGTGTGATACTCGGCGACGCAATAGGGCTCCACCTACAATTTTCTCGCCTCCTGGAAATGTACGACAGGGACCAGACGTCAGTATTACTCGGATATACGGAAGGGTGCGACGAACCTCTGATAATAATATCCTTCACTATACCAACCAATAAATAAATCATCGGAATCCCCAGAGCGTCAGAGCACACACCTCGGTCCTTGAGGTAGACGAACCCGTCCTCATCGACCGCTGCCAGATCGCCCGTGCGGAACCACCCGTCCGCAGTCAGCGCCTTCCTCGTCGCCTCCAGGTCCCCGACGTACTCGCGCATCACGTTCGGGCCGCGTCTGTCGGCCACACCACACCGTCAGAATTCAGCCAGCACAGCAACAACGCGGGCATGCAGTCGCAGACTTACACCCAGAGCTCGCCGACTTGGCCTGGCGGCTGGATGGTGAAGGTTACGGGGTCGATGATGAGGATGTCGCAGATTGGGGAGGGGATGCCGCTTGTAAGCTGGGGTTCAGAGCGCGCTGCGGCACGAGGGAGGAGGGGGGAGGGTACGCACCAGGTTGGTGAGCGCGCCGTAGCGTCTTCGCCTGGGACCGTAATTCAGCTTCTGGCATCAAACAGAATCACAACCAGGCGGCTCGGACTCACCGAGGACAGCAGCAACGACGCTCGTCGTCTCCGTCATCCCATACGCATGCATCCTGCCACAACATTCGCATGGTCGAGTCAGGGCAGCATTTCGAACGAACATAAAGGCATAACGCACATATGGAGCCCCGGAAACGCACGCGCGAGCTCAGGCTTCATCGTCGCGGGCATGGGCGCCGACCCGGTGGACAGCATCTCGATCTTGGCGCGCTGGGGCAGCTGCGAGCGGATGATGTCCATGACGACGGTGGGCACACCGGAGATGCCGGAGATGCCCTCGCGCAGGCACAGGCGGGTTGCTGCCCATTCGTTAAATGCCGATTCGCTGCGTCGTAGAAAGAGAACATAGAGGACAGACCTTCATCGACATTCCACTGCCCATTCAACAACCATTATGAGTGAACCGAACCACGGTATGAATAGGAAAGCCCGACGGACCTTACGCATAGCAACAACCTTCATACCCTGCATCGTGCACGACATCTACCCACAAACCAAACGCATCAGCGTGCCCACAAACAGACCAAGACCCCAACGCAGATCTCAGACATACCAAATTGCCCACGAGACCCTGCACATGGAACATCGGCGCCGTCAGCAAAAACGCCTTCTGCGCCGCACCCGTAGGCGGCGGTGGCAGCGCGATGTCCTCCCCGCGCCGCANCACGGCGAGCAGCGCGGCGAACATGCAGCTGTACGTGCAGCTGACGAACGCGCGCTGCGTGCTCAGGACGGCCTTCGGCATCGCCGTCGTGCCCGACGTGAAGAAGATGCTCGCGTCGTCGTCGGGGAGACATGCTGGCTCGCGCAGCGCATAGCCCGCCGCGACCCGCGAGCCGTCGAATACGTCGCCCCAGAGCTGCATGCCGCGCCACGATCGCGGCGACATAAACTTGGACTTGGACTCGTGTGGGCGCGCGACGATGACGGCGGCGAGGCGCGACCGCGAATGCGACTGCAGCGCGGGGAGCATGGGCTCGAGCTTGTCTGCGCGCTCGGCATCGACGAGCGCGACTTTCGGGGAGGTGGTGAGCAGGCAGTGCTGGAAGGCGGCGTCGGTGAGCCAGGCGTTCACCATGGTCGGCACGCCGCCGAGGATCGCGACAGCCCAGAATGAGATTAGGAACTCGGGGAAGTTGCGCATCGAGATTGCGACTGCGGCACAAGTCAGCATAGGTGCCATGATGTACATGGAGTCGAGAGGTACCTCGGTCGCCTTTGCGAACACCGTAGACCTCCCAGAGCGTGTTCGCGACGTCGAGCGCGGCGTCGCGAGTGCGGCCGTACGTGTACCGGTCGTTTTCGAAGATGAAGTAGTCACGGTCGGCGTACAGGTCGGCGCGGGTGAGGAAGAAAGAGCGCAGATTCTGCGCGAACGTTAGGATCTCGAGCATGTCACAATACAGCGACATGTGTGCATACCGGCTCAGCGTTCTTGAAGACGCGAAGCAGAAGGCCGTGTACCAATGCCAGTTCCGTCTCCACGGGCGACCCCGGGGCCTGCAGTATTGCGCGGCACTCCTCGATCGTGCGCTTTGGGATCCACGTAGAATCGGTCATGCTGTGAGTTCTGGTGTCGCTCTCGGTCGAATAGAACAGATAGAGGAAATGCACTGGGGCGCTCGCCATGATCCGTTCCTTTATAATGGCCCCCAGCTGGAGGAGGGCACCAGTTACGGCAACAATATTCAGCCCGTGTATGTCCTTGGGGAATATGTCTCTGTGTCGCAGCGCAGCGACTTGCGTGCCCTATGGCTTCCCGGTGCCTATGCCGAAGGGGATGGGAGAATGGAGGTCTCAACAACTCGTCAATGCGTGCGTAATGAATGTTGCGTCTGTAGAACGAGAGTCCTGATCGCCCGGCAGTATATCTCGGAGAACGAGTGCCTAGATATTATTAAATCGGTAGTCCATGGAAAGGAGATACGGTGCAGGATGGGACGTAAGTGAGTATCCACTGTGTGGTTGTTTGGGGTAACACTCACCGGGCTAGACTCGAAAGTCGTTACGCCGAATGTGCAACGTAGAGATGTGGTCAGTCTGGCGCCTGCCAGAGCCTTATAGCACCCTGTTGACCGGAGAACCCCTTCGAGATCCCAGGAGCCTTCGCCCCTCCGTGCCTGTGAAGAAACATAACTCGCAGTGCAAGACATTCGTGGCACTGACGTGCGTACGACTGTATTCGAGCTTCTGTGAATCATATCAACACCATCATTCGAGAATGCGAAGATGCGTACTGATAGAGCCGCCATCGCATGTTTAGATTGTCCTTCTACGTTGTGCGGCAACCAACGGCCTCATGCAGGAGAACTCTTCCAAACACAGACATATACACGGCACCTCTCGGACTTACTGCGTCCAAATCGGTCAACGCTATGTCCATTGGGTATCCATGACTGAAGCGGTTGTCGCGGGCCTTCATATCCTCTTCGATGATCCATTATATAACGTCCTATCTCAATGGATCCGGACTAGACAGTATGGGTTCAGAGTTAGTACAGTCTGCATATCCGTCAGGAAGCTACATACATACCACCTTCGGCACCAGTTTATCAGCCACGAAGCAGCCAAATGAGCGCCTCGTGAGCGCCACACTGGACCGCGTCTTCGAATGCGTAAATATGGGGATGAAGGAATTTCAGAATGCTATTGTAGCATTGCTCGCATGAAGGGTTCAGGATCCCTGTTGTATAACGTTGTCGCAGATCCTTGGAGGCGCGATGGCAGACCCTGCAGGGCCGATCGAGCAGGGACTACGACTCACGGTATGCCGCACACAGACCGTATAGCGCAGCGCACTTGCGTCTGTCATTTCTCGTCTCAATGATGTCTTCTGGCCGCAACCTCCGCGGGGAAATACACGATGATCATCTGTAACAACCTGACGTCAATCAGCAACAACCCCAACGGCGAGTGTGGGTACAGAAACTGGAGGCGTACTGTCATAGAGCGTGGGTGGTAGAATCTCTCCGATGAGCACGGAGGAAAGCATACTCAGTGCATTCCGTCAATGCTCTGATCGGCCGTCGGTACCGCAGCAGGGCATGCAGTGTACGTGGCATGCAGAATGCACGTACTTGTCAGATGGAGTAATCACAAGATTGGCTGATGGTTATGCCATTGGTGGGTGAAGGATTCTGCCATTTACCGCACAGGTCAACCAGGAATCGCGGTGCGCCGCGCTGTTTGAATCGCCATACAAATGGGGCGCGAATGTTTGGGTCCGTGTTACGAGCAGGTATAAGATCCGCGTTACTTGGGGCGACATACAAACGAAGCTGCGGGTTCCCTGTTTATTAGCAGCGACGAACTAGCTGTCTCGAGCTTGAGAGATACGGCATGAACTCTGCCGTGCCTGGACTCTGAAGGCTTTTAGGTAGGTTTGCTGGGCGTAGAACACAAATTGTGCGAATCTACACATCGAATGAACCTAGATTTATATTGGAACCTCGTATGGGTACTAAATCACGAAAGCGCTCACCAATTCCAGAGTCAGACGAAAAAGCTGGTATCTGCCAGTGGTCCACCAAGAAGTTTATGTGCGCGTCAAGGGCCTGAGGTCAATACTAGCAGCGCCTATAGAATGATGGAGACCTGTGATAACTGTCACAACGGCTGAGACAACGAAAAGCCATCGGAATCCAGCGGCTGCTTTGAAAGTCTCACTGACGTGGCTCGAGCACTGCGAGTTCGGGGCATCAAAGTGATTCAGTGGACACTAGATATACTGGCAGAGCTTACTTGGTGTAAAGCCGTCCAAGCGAAGTCCGAGACAAAGAAATACTGTTGCTTAGCAGTAAGTGACTCGGAGCTCGAGACAGAACGAGGCCGCAGACAGCAGGCTGGGGTCCGGGGCCTCCGGGCCGGCCCTTTTCCGGCTGCCCAAGTTGAACGCGGCCTTCCTCCGATAGCTCCTGCTTTCAACACTTACTATCATCGTCGCATGGAACACTCCTCGATCCACTTCATCTGAACTTTTCAGCACTGCCAGAAGCATATGAGGAGAGTCAACACTCCAATTGACAAGTCCGCTCGCAGGCGTGGCACGACTTCAACTACACGACTAGTGATCAAGAGTTTCTCGAACTCTGCCCTAAACTGGAACATTTAATCACATACGAAACGGGGCGGCTGAACCTGGCTGGACTCCCAGCTAACACTGACTTCCCACCCCTGGAATTATTTTAGACATTCGATGTAACGCTGTGGACGTTTCCTGAGCTCCCCTCCATCATCTCTCCCAACACCAGCATCCCTCGGGACGAGCCGTACGTGACATAGATGTTTACGGATATTGCAATTGCCCAGTCTCGCTACGCCGTGACTCTCGATATTCAAGCCTTGGACTAACATTTTGAATCCCTCTAAGCGCAGGAAACTGCCTCTCCCGTCCTCTCACATCGCGATCCTCTTCCTTCGCGCGCTCCGTCGCTCCGCCCCACGCCGTCTGCCCACGCACTGGCCTACTGCGCTGGGTCCCAAACAATCTGCGGTCGCTTGCGAACTGTATCGTCGTACAGGAGAGCGAGGCCGACAAGGCCATGGCGGAGGTGTTCGATGTCCACGTAGGGACCCGGATGTGGTGGCAGTGGATGCTTTGGGGCGGACGCTCGCTACGGGTCTGACGAGGCGAATACAGAAGTCGGAGAAAGTCTGTGGCCACGAGGTTGTCAAAGTGGTGAAGAAGCCAATCGAAGAGACTGAGCGGTTCCGTGAGGGAGACTCCGTGAAGTTCGTGCTCTGTTCTCCGTCCATGTGTAAGAAATGACACAACAAACTACTGCCTCCTTAACGTCGACGGCGTGGTGAAGGCATTCGCATTCAGGACAGGACGCAAGCCTGTTAGGGTGATATATTCCAATAAAATCTGCTGAGATACATGGGAGATTAGTACTGATACACACGTAGCGCTAACGATACAGTATGTGAGGTCCGTTGTGAAGTCCGAGGTGCCGATGGCACTGTGAGAGTGAGAGATGAGATCGATGAGAAACCAGGGCCTAGAGATACGAGAAATTGAGACCGAGACCAAGAGCTTGATGAAAAATATGTTGAGATAGAGAGTACGAGAAGGAAAGAAAAGGAAAGAACAGAAAATGCTTTGGACGCTGTGGTCCAGCGAGCGCGGCAGTGCCGCGCACGATATCGGACACCAGCGAGGACATTTGGTCCTCGTTTTACGAGTGTGTTCTTCATAGCGTGAATATGTATGTCCTCAAAGGGCGCGGGGCCTGCAGTGAGACCCCATTACCCTCTTCTTCGCCGTCCCAAAGACGGCTTACACTTTACACCTCGCCCCCCAATGCCCACCTTCACAACTCGATGTCCATATCCACCGGCTCGCGCGGCCTGAACCAGTGCATGATGTCGACCTTCTTCTTGAAGTCGGCGACCTGAACGCCCAGACCGCTCGGATGCACGTCGTCGACCTCCATCACGTCCACATCGAACGCATCCTGGCTAGCGGGCTCGGGCTCGGGCGTCGCGTCCGCCATCCGGAGATCCTCGCCATCGTCGTCCACGAGCCGCCACATCCGCCTCCAGGAGGCGCTCCTCCGAGCGGAATTCATGACGGCTTGTAGCACCATGCCTGGTGCGTCCGTCATGGGGGTGTCGTGGTCCAAAAGTTCCTCGGTAAGAGGCGGAGTGGATGGTTGAGCAAGGGCGGGGGCGGGAGCGGNNGTGGCGGGCTGAGCTTGGAAGACGGGGAAGAAAGGCAATTTCTGGGCAGGCGAAGCCGGTTCGTCCTGCTTGCGTTCCTCCTCGTCCTGCGCCTTGACCTGCTCTACAGCTTCCTCCACCGGAGCGACGTCCTTGGCCTCAACGACCACCTGCGGTTTCTCAACCTCCAGGTTTGCTTCCTCGGTCTTCTCGCTGTCGGAGCTTTCGCTCGAAGGCTCCACCACCTCCACCCTTGGCTCCTCCTTCACCTGTAGCATGGGCGTCTCCTCCTCTGGCTCTTCCACGATCTGCACATGACGCCTCTCCTCCTGGATCTCGGCCTCCTCCGACTGGGGCTCCTCCTTAGCCTCCTCGTACACGGTCCCCCTTCTCAACACCTCCCTGTCCATCTTCTCCTCCTCCGGCGTATCCATCAGCTCCCCAGGCATAGCCTCCGACTCCTCCCTCTTCGGCTCCGGCTCCGGCTTCTGCCTCTCTAGCTCCTCCCTCTCCTTCCGCTCCTCATCCAGCCGTGCCTGCTCCTCCAGACGTACCTGCTCCTCCTGCCGCACCTGCTCCACCTTCGCGGCCTCAGCTTTGACGACCTGCGCCTGTGCCTGTGCCGGCTCCGTCCCGGCCTCCGGCTCGCTGGGCTGCGCCTTCGGCGCGAGTGGACGCGGGAACGAACGTGGCAGCGGGTGTGGGTGCGGGTGTGCAGCTGCGGGCGGCGAGGGCATCGACAGGTTGCGTATGCTCCCGTTGCGCGAGGGCACAGGGGACGTGCGGCGGCTAGGTGCGTTTCCCATTTTCTCGACGGGTGTTAACGACTAGGAAAGGGTTCAAGGTGAAGCGAGACGGCCTGTTAAGAAGTGGAAGGATGGGCGAAAGCTGAAGGCAGGAGCGGGGAGAAAAGTAGTTTCTGCTGCCAGTGATGCGCAGAGGTGGTTCTGAGAGATGAAGAGCTTGGGTTGTAGAGCGGCGAGGGCCTTATGAAGGGAGGGTGTCGCGGCAGACGGCTGGTTGTGGTGAGTGAGTAGCATGGCTTCACGCTTGCCCCGGGGAGACACATGAAATGCACGTTCACAGGCCCCGATGACGCCTATCGCACTGGCGTGCATGCATGCAGCGGCCGCTCGCTACCGTGCGCGAGTGCTGCGGGCGTGCGTCCCACAGCCTCGCCGCCTGGTGTTGCAAGGCCTGGTGTTCATTCGAGTTGCCCGACAAACACAGCGGGCTGGAAGATACGCGAATTGCCTGGCCCGCTGTGATCCGGATACTGCGTAGTTATGAGAGGCTGTTTGGCTTCTGATGTACGTTCCTGTTCGCCATGCTGCAACGCCTGCAGGCTTCCGCACGACTGTTAACGTTACCCAGATCGCGTCTAGTCACGTGACTCGGACGGAGCTCCACGTGACTGGCGCGTCTGCGGTCTGCCGATATATCATATTTAGGTGGTTTGCTGTAATCGCGCGTTCCTCCTTTCGTAATTCATCTGTTTTCCTCCTTGACAAATATATTTGAGACTCTTTTATCACAATCACATCAAACTAATCACGACAACTCTCACGTTCCACTCGAATGAAGGACTCAATCATACATTTCACCCCACATAGTATGTTTACAGTACATTGGAGTCAATATTCTCCTCTTTCACATGATGACCCTAGCTAAATCACACTTGCCGGAAAGCTGCGCGTCAGTACGGCCTCAACGCAAGAGAGCAGGAAGTTACACGCACAGGGCCTGACATACCACACCTGGTTCCTGCCGTTCCACTTTCCCCAGAGCGTGACCGGCGTGCCGGGCGTCGGGTTGCCGTGGTCGGAGAGGTCGACGTTGAAAGCCGTGTCGGGGATGAAGATGCTATGCGATGTATCGCGTCAATGCCACGCCCTCCCTTTTTCGAGAGACAGGTATATATGAGTAGAAACTCACCGGAACGCGCTCGGGTCCTCCTCATCGGGCCAGATGTCCCACTCCCTGGGGCAGTCGGACGCAACGACGCGCGTGCCGTCGCCGGGCTCGCCCTCGATGTCGAGGAACTTGCCCGTCGCGACCGAGCGAATCGTCCAGCCGGAGCCCTGCGGTTGCTCGAAGGTCCACTGCAAGTGCACATCGCCTCCGTCAGCACCCCGAGGGCCGAGGAGTATCACACCATACACGCAGCTGGACGCACCTGCTGGTTGCCCTGGCCGTGGAATTCAAAGCCGATGATGGACCGCTCGTCGCCGCCCGAGAGGTCGAGCGCGGTGCCCGCCTTAGCGTTGGTGATGGTGTACGTGCCTCCGGATTGGATAGATGCCATGGTTGTGTGGGGTACTTCGTGCAGCGCGGGTGCTTATATACGGTGCAGGCCAAGGCTCTGACGTCGGGTCGGCCGGGCTCGGAAAGATGTTATCATGCGCGCCTGGACGTGAGGCGCAGCCTAAGGGCACCGAGTGTTCTTAGAGGACGCCACTGTCAAAGAACGTACTATGCACCCCCGATCGCGACGTGCGTGCGTGAAAGGACGCAGGGCGCACCGCAAAGGGAGTACCCGCCCGTCGCGCTAGCTTCTCCACCAGAACATGGAATGGCTACGTCTGTGCGGCAGCAGTGCGCCATTGACAATCGCGTGCGCAATCGTACTGCTTTCGAGGGATCTGGGCTTGCCAATAACGCCATACGTGCTTATCATGTTTGTGGAGTAGCTATAGAGAGCACCTACCCGTGGGGTGTGCTAGTGAAAGGGCAAACGTGGTACANGATNCATGATCCACAGCGGGGAGATCGATGGTGTGGCCGTGTATCGACATCGATGGCCGTATGGAGTCCCGTCTGATTCAGAGTCTTCCATGCCTTCGAACGTCCAGCGGGGATACTACGGTTGCACTATAGCCCTGCTAGAGGCCCTATGGCCAACTACAGTGCAGATCCAGGCCGCGGCGTCCCGTATGACCTATATGACATGACCATTAGCGCATAGCTCTGCAAGCGTGCACAGGCAGTGTCAGATAAAATAACGACTGCGCAGTCAAGTTAAGACCGTACCGCCAGTGCTAGTGAATTTGGACACTCAGAATTGTCAGCGCTTACCAGAGGGTATCCAAAACAAAACATTTATTTTACGCGTCATACGTAGCAGCGGGATCCTCCTCCGAGTCTCACAACCCAACAAGACTATGGAATACTGTACCGTAATTATGGTACAGAGAGCAGGGGTTAGACGCTAAACGACGCTAAAAGATCTACGAAAATATGTATATACCACACTTTTTTTGAGCTGCCCACCCGCCTCCGGTGACCGTACGCACGCGCCATAAATACACATGCACCGCACCTTCAACTGCCACTCTCACCTTGCGCCCCGCGAACCAAACNCGAAAGCGTGACTTTGCAACATCCACATCGACNATTGAAGCACAGCAGATGGACCTCGCTCCGCCCCCGCCTCCTACACCAGAGCCTTGACGAGCATGCCCTCCAGCCGGCAGTACTCAGGCACGATCGCCGCGTACGCCATGAACGCATCCACGTCCGGCTCCGCCACCTTCCCCAGCCCGACCTGCATCTCCGCCTCGCTCGTCGGCAACGCCGTCACCGGCATCAACGTCGCAGGTGTCGTCACCGCATCGGCCGTGCCATTTTCGGCCGCGACGCCTACGCCGGGCGTACTGTTCCCAAGGTCGGGTGTCGTGAACGCCGTCGACGGCTGCACCGAGCTCGACGAACTCGTGCCCGTAGTGCTCGCGCTGTTGCTAGTCACCGTGCGCACCCGCCCCGCCACCGCTTCTTCCTCCCCAAACCCATATGAGCTGTTCACCGCGCCCTCCCCGCCCATCCCCATCCGCTCCATCTCCTCCAGCGCGTCCTCGTCCTCCTCCGCAAACACCGTCGTCCCGAACCCGCCCGTCCGCATCCCCGCATGCCCGTACGGCGTGCTCGCCCCACTGCTCGCCGTCCCCGGCGCCGCAGGCACGAAGGCGGGCGCGTTGATGTTCGTCCGTAACGCCGTCCCGCCGCTCGCCATCCACCGCTTCCCCAGCAGCCGCCGCACCTCCTCCTCGAAACTACCCCGCCCGGGCGCCAGCACCTCGCTCCTTGCCATACACCCACCGCGCGATGTACGCCCCGCCCAGCGCCGCGCGCCCCGGGAAGCCCGTCGCGGGCGAATTGCGGTGCGGTGCGACCTGTGCCGAGTCTAGCTGCGTCGTCGGGGATCAGCACGGGGCGCGTTCCAGATTTCGGAGAGCAGCGACGCGACGCTCGGGAAGTTGGCTGCCGCGCCCGTTGTCAGGATGCGCGCAGGCAGCGTCGAGTAGTCGTACGGGTCGAAGGACAGCCCGATAGTTGTTGCTGCCATGGGGGCGACGGACACCGGCGTGCCTGTGCGGCCTGGTTGCGAGCCTGGCACGGGAGACGCGGTCGAGCTCGCTGCGTTGAGGAAATTGGGGCCCGTGCGCGCCCGGAGGATCCGCCTAGGATGCCCGTGGCCACCATTCGGGACCAGCGCACGCGGAACGAGAGTGCTTGGCTTTCGACGAGGCAGCGCGGGTTCGCCCGGAGGTCGCGGAATTCGTTGACTTTGATACCCGTCTCGAAGCGGAAGATTCCCTTCACATGCGAGAGCGGGAAGCTGTCGCCCTGCAGTAGCCAGAAGCTGAACAGCTTGTCATCCAGCCTGAGCCGCGGTCAGTTTGTCGCCACGTACATGGCGAGCAGACGTACCCGATGGAGCCACCTGGCGGGACGACGGACACAAGGCGATCGAACGCGCTCCAGCTCTTGGTATACATGTCCCTCACGAGCGCTCGTGGGACGTCTGCGTTTCTGTGGCAGGCTAAGTCATGCTGCGGCAGAGTGGATCGGTAGGACCTACCGACTGTTGAGCACGACGATGTATTTTCGTTTTTCACTTGGGTCTTGTGCAGGATGCGGGTACACATTGTATAGTCGGGTCGGGAGGTAGTGCGGGGCACTGGTAAGCAGAATATCCATAGGTCCAAAGGCAAGAACGGCGTCCGACGGCGCAGGACATAATGATAGATAGGTGGACAGGAAATCCGAAGTAAATGGTGCGACAATTGTATCTTTTGTGCACTCGAGGTCAGCAAAATTTCTACAGGAGAGCGAGACACTTACCAGGTTCGAATCCGTATCGCTCTACAAGATATCGCGAGACAGAGCCGATGCGCCGCCCACCGCCCGAGACGTCAACCTCTCCGAGCCACGCGCGCACCCGGCGTCCCTCCTCGCGACTTCCGCCAACGAAGTCCAATACATCGTCGTCCCAATGGCCTTGCCCGCCGGCTGCGTATACCCACATGCCCGTAGCGCATGCCTCCGCCTCGCTCATGGTGACCCACGACCCCGCAATGAGACTCGCCAGGAAAGCAGATGCGACCTGCACGCGGCCCGTGCGAGCCCAGACGTCGGGCGACGCCTCGCGCACGCGCAAGAGTTGTGCCGCCATGAGCGACGCGTGTGCGCTCGTGCCGACGCGGGCGGCCATGTGGTCGGGGGCCGCCGAGAGCGGCCTCGAGCGCGAGGGCATGGGAGTGTGAAAAAGTGTCTTGTGCAACGGGCGTGTTCGGGAGAGAGAATGCGCTGGGCGAGATCTGGGAGTGCAGCGGGAGGCGGGAGTCGAGGGGGGGAAAGGAGGGTATTGGAGTGGATTTCCACCAGACGAGAGCAGGCTTGTCACGGTCACGGGTCAGCGAGCGCACAAGAGATGACAGTCACGCGTGACCGTTTCCGACAGCGCGGCGCGTCTCGAAAACGGAAGCAAATCTCACCTGTGCTGCCCCTCCGATTGATTTAAACCGACCAACGTCATGGTTTCTGCTAATTTTCTCGAGCAGAAAGTCTACGACGACGTGTCAATTGCGAGGGAGTGTCGCAGTCACGAGTGCGACGAAGCGAAACACGGGACGACACGAGGCGCACGCGACGGACGATCCCGATCATTTTCGCGAAAAAATATGATTTTTTGGTCGTGTCAGACAAAGTCGAGTGAGCGACGAGGACGAGAGGCGTACCGAGTGCTTTCACCCACATGTCGACGGGCGTGGTATACGCATCTCCAGGCGTTGTGAAGATGCCTCCCTGAGTCCTGACAGACGGTCAGCAACGCCGCACGCAGACAGCGCATGCCAGCACAAAGCCAAGGCAGATGCAGACCGAACATGACTCACTGGTATTCCGATAGCTCTGTATCAAAGTCCACCGCCTCTACTCCCACCAGCTCCAAGTTCTCATCCACGATCGACGCGCGCAACTGGTCGGTCGCAAGCTCGAGCCCGAGAAAGAGCGCCTGCCCGCTCTTGGCCGGTGCAGGCATGTCTGGCAAGTGCGTTCAAAGTCCAAGACGGCGTGGTATCCTCAGCGATGCGCGTGCAGGCTGGTATGCTCGGGGAGTCCTGCGTGTGGTATGTCGTTGCGGTCGTCGTAGAAGTCGTCGTTGTCGTCGTCTTGCCAAGGGCAGTCGGAGCNGGAAAAATGGTGGGTATCAGCGACCGCTCGCGGAGGGCCGGGAGTAGACGCTTTTGTCGGAAGAGAGAAAGACAAAAATCGAAGAGAAGAGAAAATCAGAAAGGATTCGGTTCTCAGGCTTGCAGAGTCTCATCAGCGCTAATTGCCACGCCCTCTGTCCGGCGCTTATTTCTTCTTCGCGACTTTCCCACGGTCTGCCCTCCCCCGACGTCTCCGAGTCGCCCGAGTTCTCTACTTAATATCATTGTGGGTCCACTCGAGGTAAAATGATGACGCCGGCATCTTCATTGACCAAAAATTACTACCACACCAACGATCCTTCTACCGCAGCCTCGCCAAGCCGACCTGGTTCCTTCCCTTGTCCAATATGTGATAGACGTTCTTGAGGAAAGCAGCACCGAGAAGGATCTCATTCGCAGCTCGGTCTTCGTCAGCCTGGATATTGGAGACGCAGTACCCATTACGCCCTCGAACTCTGCTGAACGACAGATCCCGAGGATCGATAGGCCATGCCGCCTGTCCGATGCCTACAACGAAGACCGTCTGCGTATTGCACGGAATGATGTACTCGCCATCCTCATCCAACTCGGCGCCGGGGATCTGGGCATTCAACCGCTGCGCAACAACAGGATGGGCGGTGATGTCGGTGCTACCTGAGTCGATGATTCCGATGCTGGCTCCGACGACGACGGCACCGTTAGCCATGATGCCGTCGAGGGCGACCTTGTAGCCACCGTCGTTCGTGTCGATGTTCGCGAGCGTGATGCGCGTATTCGGGTCAAACTTGTTCGAGTTGATGCCGCCAAAGACGATCTCGCCGTCGTTCAATCCGTCCGCCTTGCGCGACAGCTTCCAACCCGTCACCGCCTCCGGGATGATCTGGGCATGGACGAGCGAATCGAGAAGAGTCAATCCGCCTGTACGTGAAAATCGCTGCGGCATGATAAGCCTCGGGTCAGCCCGCGATAATACTAGATAGAGATGCATATGCTCACCCCGGTAGCAAGCCCGAGGATGCCGTCCTCCCGAGATTCTGCGATATCTTGCGTTGCAGTTTGCGCGGTGCCCATGACCATGCCGCTAATGCCTTTCCCTCCGATAAATACGTTGTCGCTAAAAACTGCTCCGTTGATACCCTGGCCGTCTTCGTACCCAGTCGACCATGCTCGATTCAGGTTGGCAAATGTCTGGGGAGAAGACACCGAGCCGATGCCGTTGTGGTTTCCCTAGGCGACGGGAGTAAGTCACCTACTGTTGGCGCGGACGAGATTGAAGTAAAAATACGTACACGTTGCGGAGACGTCTCTGAGAATACCCAGAGATCGTGCGAGCCGGAGTCGGCGAGGAGGTTGAACGGGACCGGATTCCCTCCGATAAAGAGGCTTGCGTAGTATGCTTGATCTTTGCCTATATTTTGGAGTGGAACGGTGATGGGTTCTGGAGCGCGCACGATGAGCTGGCTAAAGCGAAGTATTAAACATCATATCTAAAGCTATAGAGAAAGTCTCTTACTGCGTAGAGCGAGAGGCATAAGAATGGACGCTGAGACCGGAGCTGGAGTTCTGAGCGGCCGGGTGCTCGGTGGGAACGGCATGAGATCGGTCAGAAAGCGTGACCGCAAAAAGCACGGACACCAGGAACGACGAAAACGAAGAAGAGAGCTGCATGTTGACGAGGACGAAGGGAAGAAAGATACGAAGGTGAGCAAAGATGAAAAGAGTGAAGTTCGTACGACGATGTGGGAAGGGCCAGCCTTGCTAGAATTCTAGTGGATACTTGACGTTTATATACCCTACGCACCCTGCTGCTCAATCCTTGCTAAGAGCTTGCCAGATGACTACGACCAGGGTACGTTGAAATTGAATGGTGCGGTGCAGGCCAGCGTACCCAAGGGAGGAACATGCACTCAGCAGGCCGATCCTCGCGGGCCCGGGAGACTGCGGGCATCGAGGTAAGCACAGACGAGACCCGGATCCTACTCGTTCTACGACGCCACTATCCCTTGAATTGTATTTCCCCATGTATTTGAGGCGGCGGCCAGTGTCTACGCGAACGCAGATGAGGAATGAAGAATGGCCGTTGGGGAAAATCGCGTACTAAGTTGGGACAGTTCGGAGGTTTGCATCGACCCTGACCGCAGTGGAGAATGCAGGAATAGCCTGGACAGTATGTGATTCGTAATTCTATGAGGGCAGAAAACAGTCAAGTGCTCCAGAGTCTTGATGGCCATCCGCCGGGTCGCGCCAATGATACAGTTTGTCCCCATGGAAGTCAAAGTGTAAGCACTATCAGTTGTTATGCTCACCCACTCGACCCCGAGGATTCCCGACGTGTCAGCCACTTTTCCGGGCGCGACTGCGCTGGCTCCTCGCGCAGAATCCGAGTCGGAGTGAGGATGTTCCTAGTCAAGAGGGAGGACAAAATCAAGAAGCTCGTCAGTGACGAACCAAAGGAGAAAAGTGCAGTCCTTGTGGGCTACGTGTCAGTTCTACATAAGCCAACTCCTCGCCACTAGGCCACTGAAGAAGGCGTGCAAGGTGGCACAAGTCGACTGACTCGGAGGAGACACTCGACGCGCTTGACAAAATATTGCGGCGGCAGTGCCACAGATCGAGTTGAAGTTGAACTCGCTGACTAACGCGCATTCGTAGTAATCAACCATGATAGAGTTTTTTCTCGTTAGGTAGCCTAGACGTTCTACGTAGAGGAACATTCCGGTCAGTCAATGACTATGGTGAGTAATGTGGTCTGAGAATAACTACTTACGACCCTGATCAATTCAGTAGCAGCCATCTGAGTCGTTTGGCCACGGTGTCCGTCGCAGCCGGTGCAGGCTGCCACTGGCGAATGATTCCCCCACTTCACGATGAAGGCATCTACAAGCGAACAACGCTTCGAAACTACGTCTGAGCAATCTGTGGTGGATTCTAGAAAGTATCAAGGACAACTGACGCGCATTATCAGACTTTGTGAAGAGGCTCGGCTCGCATACTTGACGCATGCGCTTTGCGGTCCTCGGAGCGATTACTTACTGCTGCACTTGTCAAGCGATCTCTACAGAACAGCAGCACTACGCCACTATTCCAAGGAGAACAATGCACGAATGATCAGGGTGGATGAGACGCAATATATTTTCGTTGATCTCCGCGCCACGCTCACTGCTTCACTGGTTTCGAAACCCAGGCCTTAGGGGATACCGGACAACCGACGGTCATCTGAAAGTGTCAAGCCATCTCATACAGTCAGTGCGCAACACATGATCTATTGTGTATTTATCAGCGCAATTCTGCTATGATAGGATATCAGAAGCAGCACTCCATAAATACGGGTGGTCCGACCACCCGTTTCCTCAGCCTGGTTGCTCCCCACAATCGTTCACTACAGGTGCTGGTCTCCTGTAACGTCCCTTATACTTTCGCTCGCTTCCACCGACCACCGCGTCTCTGCGTCCCTCTACTCCTACCATCCCAGCACAGGATTCCGACAGATACAAGATGCGTTCCTACGCTGCAGCAGTTGCCCTTATGATGGCCGCCCCATCACTCGCTGGCCCTGTTCGGTATGCTTGTCCGAACCTCGTCCAAAGTGCTGCATACTGACGCCCAGGGATATGCGGACGCTAGGTATGCAAGGGACTCAGCAATCGATGTAGCTGCACGGTGAGTTCTGACGTGCATAACGAGTTCTGCCTTTCGTCTGATATATATTCATTTCTCAGGCAGAAGAACGGGGTCGGACGTCGCGGGTCACCTGCACATCTCCCATCTATCGTCAACCGTGATACCGCTGCGGACGCCAGCGTGTATGTAGCCATAACTCCCAAATGAGAGAATGTACTGACGTCTTCAACAGTGGAGACCTAGCTGCAGCAGCTCCGGTAGCGGCTAAATCTTCCGCGAAAGCATCCCCTTCTGCGGCAGCTCCCCACGTACCCCCTGTGGCACCGGTCCCGGTCAAATCCTCCAGCCTCGCCGCGGCACCTCTTCCTACTCACACGACCTCAAAGTCGAGTGGTCTCGCGATCGCCAGCACAGCGGTGATAGCGAGTGCATCGACTCCACATGCCGTCCTACCCAGCAGCGCCAAGTCACTGGCCACGCCGAACCCAAGCGTCTCGGCCGCCTCCTTGCGTCCTCCCGCCGCCTCTGGCGCGCACACCTCCATCACGGGCAGCGCACAGGCCTCCATCCCGCTCCCCAGCGGCAGCATCTCTGGCTTCGGCACGTTCCGCGCGACCGGGGCCGTCATCACGAGCGCCATCCCCACCGTCAGCGTCTCAATCGACTCCGTCTTCCGCGGACTGGGGCCCGAGCCCGCCCCGACGACGCCCCATCACGTCCATCCCGTTCAGCGGCGGACCCATAGCAGCTACCCCGTCGGTCACCGGGTCCGCGCCGATCCAGAGTCTCCTGCTCCCACCTGCGTCGGGCGTTCCGACGATTTTAGGAGGTTCACCGGCTGTGGCGTCTGCCGTGACGGGGTCTGTGAAACCTGCGGCAGCGGGGGCTAGTACGGCGGCTGCTCTGAGTTCTGCGGTACCCGCGAAGTCTGTGGCCGTGGCTGCAAGTCCTGCTGCTGCGTCTGCGTCCGCCGCTCCTGTAGCGGGGAAGCCTGCTCCTGCTGGGAAAGCTGGGTATGCGCAGCGGTTGACTTGCTTCATTTTCTATAGAATCTCACCATTTCTTCTCGCAGCACGGCGCCGGCGAACGTGGGCAAACGTCGTCGCAGAGTGAACGGCGTTCCGTTCCACGCCCGCTCCCTCGATAGTCTGGATTAGGGACAGGTATTCGAGAGAGATATGGTGGCAGTGTTCGAGCTGGTGGTGACTTGGGTTAGACGAGGAATAATGATATAACTGTAGTACTTACCGCAGTTACACGTCGAGCAACTTGACGGTCTTTTCGGTTGCCCGCCATTTACTTCATTCGTCAGTATTCATTCACAAGCACGCAGTCGGTATGGTACATGAGTACTGCTGGTCACTAGCGTTCGGTTTGCTGGTCTGGACTGAAGTTGAGCAAAATCGTAAAGATGCTGTGCCAGTGAACTTGGAGTCGCCGTCCCCGGGCCGCCGAGCCCGACTCACGGAACCCTCTCTCGACTTTCATGATGTTTCTCACTTTCTGACGAAAGCTACGGCTTCCAACACGGAATCAACGTATCGCTCCTTTGTTTACACCTGCGACCCTTTGAAGCCACTATCTCCCTGAAAATCCGACAAGCAACGAAGACACGAGGACGATGGCAGCTCAGTGAACGGTTCCTGTACCCGAGCTCATGTCCTCATAGTACGTGGTATGGCCGGGATGTTCTCCAAGTATAGTTCTGTTATTCGCTCTCTTACAGGAACGTTCAATGACACAGGGCGGAAATGCGGGCGTCGCTTGAACGGAGCGCGTCCACAGCTTTTGTCGNGACGGAGATGGCCTCAAAATAGACGCCCTTGGTGTTTTCCCGGCTGTCTGATATTGGGCCAATATATTGCACAACAGCTGGAACGCGTGCCTCGTTCGGAATANAGGCACGCATATTTCGCGAAGAGGGTGCCGGTGCTGTGGGGTCGGGACAAGTGAGATGCGTCGGGGGATCCGTGTTCACCGACACCGAAAATGGAGCAATTTTGGAGGAGGTGAGTGGTATAAAACGAGTGGTGCAGAGTGCGTTTCTCTTCATCCAATACTCTCCCATTCAACTACTCAGTTGATCATTCACCTGAACCTCAGAACTCTCATCTCCATCACCTTGAATTTACTCGAATTTTCATAGCCATGGGTTCAACCATCTCCAGCATCATGGAAGGCGTCGCGGGCGATGACCAGAAGGAGAAGCAGGCCAACGACGCCCTCAACGTCCTCATGCAGGTCGCTACAAACCGTCAGACGCTCTTCTACGACCACATCCGCTCGCCCGAGTTCGACCCGGGCCTTGTGCCCATGAGCAAGGTCATCTACAAGTATCAGAGTATCCATTGTTCGGTGACGAGCAATGCCGATGACATATCGAAGTCGATTACCGGTCCGTACATTTCTTTGGAATATTTAGGGTGTTGCAATGATACTGAACTGGTGATCCGCAATTGACAGACAGCCTTGGCGACTTCATTGATGGCGATGTAGTAAGTTTGGCCGCTGCTTTTTTCGCGCATGTATCTTAACTTATGTGCGTAGGCGAAGGGTGTAACCAACATTGTCCAGTCCAGCTTGAACTTCCTCTTCGGGAACTACGCCGCGAACTCGTCCTCTACGACGATGTACACACTCACCACGGGAAGCCTTGGCGGCCTTGCGCGCATCGACACGGACTTCTACTCGTACGAGTACACCTCCGAAACGCTCTCCACCATCACGAAGGACGTCGTCGTCTGCAGCGTCGTCATCTCTTCTGCTGATGTCACTGGACTCAACAAGAATGACATTTCCGCCATCGTGCAGACACTGTATTCGGCAAGCGATCCTACCCAGCAGGTCAGTCGTTTGGCATGCACCATCTTCTCGGATTTGTATTGATGCGCTAGAATATTTGTACAGGTCAAGATCCGTGACCAACTCTGGGAGGCCGTACAAGAGTCACAGGGTTCCCTCGCGGCAGGAAAGCCCGACCCGCTGGAAGCAGCTACCTTCACGGGTCCCGCCGCGAACGTGAACTTCAAGGACCTCGCCGCGCCGGTCCCTGCGCGCCTCTCCGCCGCCGCGCACAAGCCCCCTCCGGCGGCCAGTGAGCCCGTACAACTGGTGCTTGACACCCCCGGCACGGACGATGCGACGACCATCGCGCGCGTCGAGTCCTTCCTCGGTGGCTATCTCAAGGGCAAGTCCACTGACGTCTCATACGACGTTCAGTGCACGAGCCCCACGCCAGACCAGGTGTGCGTGAAGGTGTGCGCCAGTGGTGACGCGCCTGCGGAGAAGGACATCGAGGCGAAGCTGAAGGAGGCCATGGACCACTACTGCCAGGGCAAGGCGTGCGGTGTCAAGAGCTACAAGCTTGCGGACAAGCAACAGGGCAAGGCGCCCCTTGAGTCGGGGCCTGTGGTGCCGCCGGTCGCACCCACGGCGCCGTGCGCGGGCTCGCAACGCGGCGATTCTAAGCCCGAGCCAGGGCCTGTACCGTCTCGGCCTGCTGAACCATGCCCTAGTGGCCCCCGTCCTGTCGACCCGCATCCGGTTGACTGTCATCCGAATGGACAGTGTCCCCCTGCCGACCAGAAGCCTAACGGCTCCTGGCCCGCAGACAAGAAGCCCAATGGCACCTGCCCTCCCGAGCCGCACCCGGTTGAGCCGCACCCTGGCAATCCCAAGCCGAACGGCTCTTGCCCTGTTGGCCCTGCAGTCCCCAGCGACCCTGACTCGCAGGACATTACCACCCGCATCACGCAGCTCTTCTCGCAGCTCGGCTGTGGGACCAAGACCGACAGCTGGCAGGTAGCCCTAGACCTCATCACCTACATCACGACAACGCTCGGCGATTTTGAGGACGCGCTGGGGCTCATCGACGCGTCGACGGTCGCGGGCGCGCTGTTCGAGTGCGTCAAAGGAGACGGGAAAGGCACAGTGAGTGCTGACCAGGCGGATGTCGGTACGTTCTTGCGCCTTTTTCTTCCCGTACGATCAAGTTGTTGATTGAGAGGTCACAGTACAATGGATCCTGGGTGGTATCACATATTTCAATCAGAAACATTCGGTGCCTACCAACAAGGACGAGGTCGTTCCGCTTTCTCTCCCAGGCTCGCGCTCGGATGGTGCTGAGAAGTTGCTGTCGTCGCTCCTCGCGTCGTGCAACGATAAGGTCAGCCTTTCTAATCCGTCCTCTCCTGGAACGCAAGATACTGATCTCGTGATGATATAGGGAAATCCACCCAGCGTCGCGCTGTTCGTGAATAACCTTGTCGCACGCAAGGTGGTGGCGTCGAAGAAGAGGGCTGCTACCAATGGCATCTCTCCTCCGCCTTCCACTGCGCCTTCCCCCGTCGCCAAGCGTCTCTGAACGTGAATAACATGTCGAATCAGACATCGTATGCGAATCTCTTTATTCTTCACTAAGCCTAATAACCCTCTTGCCACTATGCCATCTTCATTCATATGCAGCCGTGTAGTAAACTGTCTCATAATTTGTCTATGCTTTTGGTCGTCAATACCACTATTTGACCCCCTTATTTTTTGCCTTTCGCCCCCATCTCGCCTCATTTCCACAGACATTCGCATTTCCTGATCGAGGCCCGATCTCCGAACTCGCACCAGCATGCAGGCAGCTCCACCTCTAGCTAACCTCCCACAACACAGTCCAGCATTGGTTCCGTTTAGCTATCTATACCGACGCAAGCCCCATCGATGCGCAGAAGACTTCGTTCATATCGCATGTAGTAAGTATGGATACGACGTGTCTTACCACCTCGCTGATACCTCCGAGCCCTTATAGACTCAATCGTCTGAGTCGGCACCCGCGCTTCGCTTCCTTGCCCACTCCATCGGACATCTTGCATCCAATTCGCAGTCCGGCTTGCTGCGCATGGTCGCGCGATGTACGATCCCATCCTCCAGAACCGAAGCTTGTGGGTGGAGCCGAAGCTTAAGCGTGCAGGGGACCGAAGGTCAACAGACTTACGTTAATACCATCTCCAGATATAGAAGCTACTCAGAAGCATAGAAGAGAAGCGACGCCACAAAGTCGCTGCGTCCACGTGCCAAGTATAGCAATTCGGTGCGACATTGCGCACATCTATGCTACATTTGTCGCTGATCTATCTGCGTACGTGGGATAGGTGGGGGATGCGGGGCAGTCTAGAGCGGGCTGCATATTTTGGGGAGCGAGGAGACACACATCTTTTGACACGCTACGGACGGTGAGCACCATACCTTCAGCATCTAATCGGTAACCGCCAGCCGTCGACCGGCACATGTCACGAAGCCGCGGATATACGCGATTGGATACAGACTGCTCTCCCATGATCTCTGGCCAATCTTCGGATGGACTGGCTTGCTCAGGACTCGGATCTGGTGGTATCTAAATGAAGAGCAACTCGGAATCCTGTGTACGCTCGCCATGAAGGACTGGTCCCTTCCCTGCCTTGGTTCCTCGCTCCACGGTCGTGTGGAGAGGACCACATCAAATCTAGAACATACCACCCCTCCATCCATTCCTCCTAGCTGCGCTCCACCGCCTTCGTCGTACGTCCTCGCGCTAGACCCCATACAATCCGCCGGTCGACTGTTGTTCTATCCTAGTTCGATGGTCTGACACAATGTCAGCGGATGTTGGTAACGGCTGCCATTTCGATGATCTGATCCACCGTGCTGTGTCTCACGATGTCAAAAGCCTGTGGCCTCCTTCCTGCTCTGATTCCGCCGATCTTCTATTTGTGACTCATTCCTTGTTCATGGTTTTGGTCTCACAGATTCGCTGTCAGAGCGTGCGCTGTGTCCATCTATCAAGCCTAGAATCTTCGTCGGTCAACGACCAGAGCCGTTCCTCGAACGGCCAGTGCCCACCGATCCTGCGCTTACCACGGTTTGTGGCCTTATCTGCCACGTTCATTCCTCAAGTACGTATATATGATTGCAGTCAATTATACTTCTCAAAAAATTTCACATTATTAAACATTAGCCTTCCCTCAGCGCCTTACAACCAGCCGTCCTCCACACCATCGCAACAGCCACCGGCATTACCTCTTGTGCCTGCTTCATGCATTTTCCCTGCAGGCATCATCCCCTGAGTCGGACTTTGCGTCGTGGCATCCTTATCAGCCTCGGCCCGCGCTGCTTCAATAATAATGACGCTTCGCTGGCCTCGTTGCACTTCGGAGCGTACTTAGCGGTTAGAACTCGCGGATGAACGTTTTTCCCGGTCGTTGTCGAGGTCCAGGATGGACTTCCTTGACGCTGGACGCTGCTGGTGGACGTTAGGTTCTGCAGATCGCTTCTTGTTCTGGAACACGCTGTCAAAGCGCTTTCACTTTCGCCTACAAAGAACTGGCCACGCGTTTCGTTCCAAACTCAAATCCAGTCTCATCATTTCGAAACGTAGTGCGTTTTCAATCATCCAGAGCTTCATATTCAGTCATTTTCCCTTCCCAGGCTCGTCGTGCTCGCTCGCTCATCCTCGTGGTCTCGCGTCTAAGCCTGCCCTACATGCTCACGCCCACGTGACACCTCTTCGTTGTCCAGGCAGTGGCGCGGTGGCTGTCAATGGCAGGACTCGTCCCCTTTTCTTCCCAAGGTGTGTCGTGGCAGAAGTAGTGTTCAGAGTCGAGGCTCGAGAGACGAAGAGACCATATGGATGACGTCACGTAGATTCTTCTGAACCTTCCGGATCAGAGCATGCCTCGACCATCTACGGGACAACTATCAGCGAACCGGAAAGACATACCGTATAGTGACCGCGGTACGCAGAATCTGTTCTATGGCTCTACGTCACAAATAACTACAGTTGCGGTGATATTAGAAACTTTCTGACAAGGCAACGACCGAGAGACTTGTACCAACCCAGGATGCCTCGAGCGACATCTCACTTCTATGCAGCCTTCGCATTCCTTAACCGTGAGGCGGAGTTGCACTGGGTCTATGTGGGCTCGTATACAGATTTCCACCTCAAAGCACAAGCCCCGGGAGAAGCAGGAGGGAAGAGAAGACATTCAGCAGGGCGGTGGCCCGGCTAGTGGGTGTTGCAGACGAACCTCCAAACTTTAATCCCATGTCGTACGAACATGCGCTTCAGCATCCGCCCTTCCACAAAGTCCACAATGCTCTTGCATCCGGCACGAACGCCGCGAATGATCAAGGTCGCCAAAGGTAATGAGGCAGCGATCCCGAACTCCTTCATATAGGAGCGTGGTCGGCCCTCGTACCGAGCAGGTAAGTTCTCAAAAGACTCTTGATTTGCATAGCTGTCATCGCTATCGATCTCGTATTCATTTATTTTGCCAGCAGACCACCATTGGCCTAGTATTGTCTGAGTCCATTGAAGTCAACATCTCCCATGCCTTCAGGACAACCGATGTCTCGCTCACCCGCAGCAGGTTTGCGCATGAGCTTCTGTTCTCTTCCCAAGCCGCCGACGCCCGAAATTCTTAATTAAGCAACCTCTCACATACTGCGTCCGACTCGTGCACTTACGACATGTTACCCATGCAACCAAAGAATCACAAGAGCGATCGGATGAACCTGGACCTGGACATGAACCTGGACATGAAGGGAGACCTACTTCGTCAATGTACATGTACTTCGCGGGACCAAGTCGCTATCCCGAAGCAGCATCACGGGCATCCGCCCCGCGATTCGGTTGCATCTCAAGCATGTGAGCACACGTGTCTATTCACGTTCCGCGCACGCTTATTTCCAGCTTAATTGATGAAGACTACAGGCCCGCCTTCGTTACGGATCCGTTGTGCTTCGAGAACAAGCTGCAAGGCGCGACGAGGTGGCAATGGGTTATTATGGGAGTGGGAAAGGCGACATGCCAGTTTCGAATCAGCAAAGGGTCTTCGGATTCGCGCGGTGAGCGTGCCAAAGGCCATACCATGGACGTTCCGAAAAGACTCTTCGCAGCGACTCGGTTTGACAGGTTACATGTACACGCGCACCCAAATGTGCTCGGCCTGGGACCCCCTGAGTCCGTACATGCTGGAGTTTATTCACGTACCGCCCTGACTGACGCATAATTCATGACAACGCCGACGTCTGAATCCGCCGCGGCAAACCAGGCGAACCCAACCCACCTGCTGTACGCGTGCCTTGCATATTCCTCGGCAGCATCTCGGCGACGGCTGCCCTGTTTTCATGCACACTGGCAGGCGTAATGTAACCCCTGAGGCCTAAGGGTTTCAAGCTTCGCCTCCGTGCTTCCATCCTTCTCAGTTCTTACCCACGCTCTCCATTTCGGCGCTCGCACCGAACGGGTATGCTTCCCCCCTGCTGCAGGTCTGGAGCATTGCCTCGTTACATACGTACCTCGGGCCTGTCCACGGCCGTCATGCCGCCGGACGCAGATGCGGGTTCTCTGGCCGACCGTGGGACTCGCGCGTGGCATGGCTGCAGACTCGGGTGGACACTGCAGCGTGCACCCAAGTGTCTCAGTGTCCTATGGCCCCTAACAGCAGGGCGACACATCCGTACGTGCCCTTGGCTGGAGCGGCTTCAGTTTGTTTACGAGGCGAGAGAGGCATAATCGAATCACACCCGCATAATAACGAAAGCGCAAGAAACCCAACTTCCATTCCCCAAGCTAGAGCCCAAGCCCAAGCCGCCGTATTTTATCGTACAAGCAATGGAATGGCAATGGCAATGATGTCTAATTATGTATATGTCAGCAGCAGAAACAAAAAACAAAAAAAAGAGATGTGTCCAGAAGACTCAAGAGACGCGTCGTGGTGGTGGAGATGGTGGCGATAATGTAAGTATGTAAGTATGTGGCACTGAGTCGAGAAGAGGCGAGAGCAAGATGTGGGTGAGAGATCGGGAGAGATCGGGAGAGATTCGATGATATAGTATCGTATGGAACGATGCAGACATGTATATGTATGTAGATGGAGAGGAAGATGGATGGATGGGTGGATGGATGTAGTTACAGAAGCAGATGGATGGATGTGACAGACGAGACGAGATGCGGTGAGAGAGGAGTTCGAAAATAAAGAGAAATCTATGGTTCATGAGCTGAAGAGACGATATGAGACGAGGCGAGATGGAAGAAGAAGAGGCGAATTATCGAGGTACGCGTGTCGCGTCAAGAATGTAGGGTGAGCTGTCCGCGGCCACAATACGCGGGCGGCGCAACATAGATAGGGCAGGGCGGTGCCCTCAAGACAGATGGGTGGAAGATGAGTGGGAGTGGAAGGGCGACGCAGATAGGATATGCGGCCTAGAGACAGAAGACGCGGAGTCGATGATGGGACATGAAGAAGGTGGCGTGAAGAGTGGGAATAACGGACGAGTTGGATGTCCAGCCGGTGCTGGAGGAGATGATGCGGTGCTCTAAATTGGGTTTGACTTGGAGTGGGAAGACGGGTGAAAGGACACTGAAGAGGAATTTGTCGAGTGGGAGCCGGAGGTCGAGCGGGAATTGGGGTCGGAGGCCAGAGGCGTAGGGGTGGGAAGTGCGAAAGCAAGGTCCATGATAGTACGGGAAACAGACGGAATAGCAGATCGTATGGCGTTAACGAGGCAGGGCGGGGTAAGCCGGAGAGAGAGATGGAGGCGGACAAGGATAGAAAAGAGAAAATGGTACACAGCAGCGAAGATAACTGACGAGGCGGGATGGAGAATATACAAGTGGCGAGCAGGCAGGATTGAAAAACACGTGCTTCACGAAGGAGGATTTTGGAGAGGCGAGCGAAGGGCGTTAGAGACTGAATACGCCTCCTTGCCTTTTTCTCGACTGAATCGGGTGGGTAATCACCAACGCAATGCCCAGTCCGACCGTGAGCCCGATGGAGACCGAGATGAGTTGTAGCGCAGTCTGGAACCCAGATATATACGAGTTCGCCGCGCCCGACGTCTGCTGCTGCGCGAACGTGAGAAGGCCACCATTTCCGAGCCCGGAGGGCAGCTGGAACAGTATGCCGGTGATCATGACCACGAATGCATTGCCCCGGAAGAAGCGGCCATAGATGTTCGCAACGATGCCCACAGCGAATGCGCTGCAAAAATAATATATATGCTTTAGCAAATATATGAGTCAAACGTAGCGATACGTACCCGACAGCCGCACTGATGTCGTTCTGGTTCGGGAACTTGGTACCCGTGAAGTGGTTCGTGACCCAACCAATGCACGAAACGAGCACGCAAACAATCTGTCAAACACAACCAAATTATCAACCGTCCGTCCCAATTCAAGAAAGACAAATGAAAAAGCACCGCACCATCTCCTTCTTGTTCCACGGCGCCTGATTCCTCAGACTCAAAAACAGCGAGAACATCGGCACTGTCAAAAAGGCTGTCCAGCCAATCGCGTGTCAGCCTCGTCAAGGACAACGATGCCGAAGTGCTTACCCCAATACAACGACGGCGTCTGCTGGTACCATGGCGCGCCCGAGTGACTCTGCACACAATTGTAGTCCTCAGGACCGACGATCGACTTGTCCGTTGCCTTTTGGTAAACTTCGGCGCCGATCGCGAGCCCAAAGCCCAGGAAGAGCGAGTACATGAGTGCATAACAGAGCCGGACGGCGCCCGAGACTATGTTGCGCGAGGAGAGTTCGAGCGAGCCACAGAGCACGATGAAACCCTGCGAGTGGCAAGGTCAGTGGATAGATTGAATCGGTGAGCGAAAGCGACGTACGGGAAGGATGAGCACGACAGAGCTGGAGGCGACGGCAGAGTAGCAGAACTTGTGCGTTGACGCAAGCGCGGCGGAGAGGAAACTGAGCAGGGTCGCGATCGTGATTCTATAGTGCACGTGACGTCAGCGCCTACAATCCATACACATGAATAAACAAGATACGCACTCAAACACGTTCGAGTAAAGTTCGTTGCGGACGGAAAGCAGCTGCACAAACACGAGGAGCGCACCGAGAGGAAACGAAATGAGGCAATCGATGAAGGAGCCTTTGAAGGAGACACTGCAGATGGACGCCGACGCCATGCCGCCGAAGAAGACGATCTCCCACGAGTTGTACAGTGGGCGCTTGCGCATGAGCTCATCGAGCGCAGTCGACGCATCCTTGACCGAGATCTCGTCGTGAATGACCTACGCAGGCTCGACATCAGCCCATGCCCCGTTCCATTACGATCAAAAGAACAACGCACCTTCCAGTAGAGCGTGTAGCCCTGCTTGAGCTTGCCAAGGTCGAGCGCGGACGACTGCCGNATGAACTTGATGTTCGACGTGCTCGTCACCGAGTCGTCGAACGAGATGAGCATGACGTCCGGCAGGTACAGGCACGACAGCTCCACCTCCAGCACACGCGCCGTGCTCTGTATCTGCGCCTGCAGCCGGTGCGACGGCCCCCCAAACATCATCATCGCGCGCGCGAGCTTGAGAATGAACTCCTGCCGCTGGATGATCTCCGCGACGTGCCGCGTGATCTGCGCAATCGCCCGTCGTCAGTCGCCAGCCCAGCCGACATCGATCCAAAACTCACATAAATCTCCTCCTTTTTCCTCTTCCGCTTCTTCTCCCGCTTGCGCTCGCGCTCCTTCTCGCGATCGCGCTCCTTCCCGCCGTCCCACTCCCACATGCTGCCCTCCTCCGTCTCGGGCGTGCCAGGCGTGCTCGGCCCCGGCGTCCCCGCCGCGGCTGCCCCACCCGCGCTTCGGCAGCTCGCGCACAAAGTCCGTCCACTTCTGCTGCCGCGGCGTGAACGTGCCCGTGCTCGCGTTCGAGTGCGCAAAGTGCGAACTGCTGAGGCCCGGCGCGCCCGCCGCGAACGTGCCCGGCGGGAACCGCGGCAGCTCGCCGAACTGCGGCGTGCCCCCGTCGCCCTCGTCCGCTCGCCGCCGCCGCCGCCGCCGCCGCGCGGCACGTCGAAGCTCTGCGTGCGCCGGTAATCGAGCCCCGCCGCCGCCACCGCCACCGCCACCTCCCATGCGTTCTCCAGGTGGTCGTGGCGCGCCGCCACCGTCGGCTTTCCGTATGGGAAAGACAAGCAATGCGCCACCGGCGAAACGTCTAAGACCATTTTTCTGGAACAAACTGCAAACACCGACATTAGCCTCGACCGTGTGGAATGATGTGTCTATAGACTTCTCCATCTCCATGGACGATCTCGAGTCTGCTTTTTCGATGGAGAATGCGGAGTCGAGTTCTCCGCAGGTATCTCAGACTCGTTCGAGGAAACAGTCTGTCACGACTCTGCTTGACATCACCAGGGCAAATAATATCGGTAGGCTCTTCTTCGTGTAATGACATTATGGAAGGTTGAACTGACAGTAATCTAGCCATCATGCTTTCAAGAGTCAAGATGGGTGTCACAGATATCAGGAAGGCTCTTCTTGATGTCAATGACGAAGCATTGTCTGTCGACGATCTGAAGGCGATAGGTCGCCAACTACCGACGGCCGAGGAAATTGTGAGGCTGAAGGACTTCGAGGATGTGAGCAAGCTTGCGAAATCGGATCAGTACTTCTACCAGGTATGCCTTCCTCCCAAGTATTTTCGCCCAACAGCTGATTCGTTTCGCAGATCATGGACATTCCTAGGCTGGCTGAACGGCTGGATTGTATGATCTATCGTCGCAGATTGGAGTTGGACATCGAGGAGTTGCGGCCGGAGTTGGATATTGTCCGCAATGCCGCTCGCGAATTGAAGTCTTCTCTGAGATTCAAGCGTGTCCTGCAGGTAAGAAGTATACCAACCTGTTAACAGGTCCACCTACTTACAACTATCTAGGCCGTTCTCTCCATTGGGAATGCTCTCAATGGGTCCAGCTTCCGTGGACGAGCGCAAGGCTTCAAGTTAGATGCTTTAGTCAAGGTATGATCTATTGCTCTCCATTAAGTACTTCCTACTAACAAATTCTCAGATGAGAGAAACGAAGACCGTCAAAGGAGGGCCTGACTGCCCGACCCTGCTCCATTACCTTGCCAGAGCCCTCCTGCGCACAGATCCATCGCTGGTGACCTTCGTCGAGGATATGCCGCATTTAGAGGCTGCGGCTCGAGGTAAGCCCCACAAATTTGGCGTCCGGAGCGTGGCGGTGACCGACCGCATTTTCAGTTTCTGTGCAGACTTTAGCTGCTTCTATCACGGCACTTGTCAATGGCCTTGACAATATCAACGCCGAAATCAACAACTCGCGAGCAAGTCGAACTCTCCCGCAGGATCACTTCGTCGATGTTATGACGGTATGGCTACATATCCTTTCGGATAACACACATCTCAACTGACTGGCGAACGGTAGCCCTTTGTCAGGCAGAACAGCGCAAGTGTAGAGGCCATGAAGAACATGGGATCCGCCATCGAAGTCGAGCTCCGATCCCTGTTGGCTTATTATGGGGAGACGCCAGAGTCGCCTGAGGCGCCGAAACCGGAGGACTTCTTTGCTCTCATTCTGTCATTCTCGTCGTCGCTGCAGAAAGCGGCGCTAGAAGTGCACGACAAACAGCCGGCTCCGCCTACTCCTCCCATCATAGTCGAGGAACCGGCCGCGGAAGAAGATTCCGCTGAGCCGGTATGTCCATTGACCTCCATTCTCCGTCCCCTCGTTAATTGTTATCTTCAGACTGTCAAGGGCGATCCACACGGCTTGCCGCCGTCGGCGAGAAGCTCTCAGGGACGCGCTGGTGGTTTGTCAGTTGGGCGTGGCGACCTGGACCAGGCGATCCGAAGTATGCGCACTGGCAAGCGCCGCGCGAGACCGAATCGCCCGCTTAGCAAGATATTTTTCGACGGTGGAAGGCCGCAGAGTCGCGTCTTCGATACATAGGGTGTTCTTATATTGTTGTTTGGTATAGAGAGATGGTTGTTGTTCAGTGGGGAAAGACGGAGATTGTGCTTCTACGGACACCGGGTTTAGTCGTTGAAATAGCTGCAGATCAGTATTTACCCTTGATCAGTGTATGCTAGATATTCTATGGATGGTAACGATGTTTGGTGATATACAAGATGCATCTATATATGAATAGCTTCATGCTTGATGGTTCAGCGGTGATACCTTGTCGCATTCCGCAACGCAATCAAGGAAGAGGTCCATGAATTTCGGGACCTATAAGTCAAAATAAACACCCAGCAGTCGGCGATCAGACGGCAGTATGAACTTACGTCAAGTTCAAGAGCCACGAAGCAGTTCTTCCCCGTCGCGCCCCAGCTACCGTCGCACGCGCGGTAGCCCCAGACGTCCGCAACAGTCTCGCCGGCAGTGTGAGTTCCGTGAAGCTCGACATCCACCCTGTAGCGTTTGCCCGTGAACAGCGTCGGGTCGGACACGTACGCCACGGTGAGCGCGTCGTGGATCGGCGGACCGTCTTTGAACCTGAATGTCGTCTCGTACGCGTCCTTGAAGAACGTGATCAGAGTCGACAACGTGTGTCGGAGGTTCGTTGACGCCTTCGTCGGCGCGGCGCCGTCCGCGTCGGTGCTGGTGCCGCGGAGGAGGCGTGCGTGGATGGCCTTCGTGACGATCGCTTGGTGCGTCACGTTCAGTGGTATCATCGTCTTGGGCACGTTCGCGTCTAGCACGACCTGCGCAGCCTCGGCTGCATGTCAAATTGGCATCATCCACCCAAGCACATCGCAGATAAACCTAACCACTTACGATCGCAAAGGATATTGAATTCTGTACACCAAAAACCTTCAGCAGTACCCCGAATCGATGCAAAGCAATGAATTGTACAAACCTGCTGCAGCCGAGCGGTTCCCGACGCCTATTCCGCCGCCCATGAACACGATCTGCTCCACGCCCTCCAGCAGCTCCGGATACACACTCAAGAACAGCGCGACATTCGTGAGCGGGCCGCACGCCACGACTGCCACCTTTTGCCCCCTGCCGCCCTGCCACGACTGCCTGACGGCGCGCGCGAGCGCCTCGATCGCAGTGAGGTGGTCGGCGTCCGGGAGCAGGCGCGCGTGCACGCCCGCGTCGGCGACGGTGGGCAGGCCCTCGACGCCGCCGAGCCCGTCTGCGCCGTGGATCTCGGAGTCGTGCCGCACGGGGCGCAGGAGCGGCTTGGATGCGCCCGGGTGGACGCGCACGACGTGCGCGGCGGCGAACGCGTACAGACACCGCGCCGCGTTCGCGGCGGAGTTCTTGGCATCTGCGTTCCCGTGTACCTGTCCAAGAGATCGCACGTCAGCGCGACGTCGATGCCCGCGATTAGGGATTGTGGGTTGTGGGTAAAGACGGGGGCGGGGTGGGGGCAGGACCTTACCGTCGAGACACCGAGAAGATTGATATTCCGGAGGTGGATGGCAAGCAGAATCGCTATCGCATCGTCGTGGCCCTAGAACCCAGGCTGTCAGATACTGCTACGAAGCAAAGTCTAGAAAAACGGCCCTACGGGATCGCAGTCGAGCCACACGTTATTCATTTCTTCCTTGTGATTTGGTGGTTGTGCAATGTTCAACAGGCCCGGAGCCCTCTTACCAGTGGGTCGCTGTAGCGCCATATAACTGCAACATGGCCAATGCAATATAAGTCACTTTGCCGGAGTGGTTAACGGGATCGCCTGCTAAAAAGCATTCCAGCGGTTGGGCTTTGCCCGCGAGTGTTCGAATCGCTCAGGTGACGCTTTTTGGCTTCCTTGCCCTCCATTTTGGAGTAGATCTTGATCGCAATTGCGCCTCTGCTCGAGCTCTCTCCTTTGTTCCTCGACTTCACGGTCTATGGATTATATGACTATTCAAACTATCCAATCTCTGCCCTGGTGAACGCCAAACCGTGTTGAACCTAGAGACTTCATGGACCTCACTTGCGAGACGGCGCTCATTTGAGCTCTTCACCTCAAAAGCACTCAACATTCACTTCACGCAACAAATGGTGTGATGTCTGCGATGTTACAATTGATAATTATGCCGCTGCTTTATGATGCCAATACAAAGTCCATCTCGACTGCCAGTGGTGACCGATGCCCGCATGCCCCGCTCAGATTCCACTGCGACCCTTGCCCCTAGTGTCCACCAAGTGGTTCCCGAGCGTGTCGTTCTTGCTAGTCCACGTCGTTCCCGAGATACCTTCGCTCGACTCCTCCTTGCCGTTCTGCAGGATGTGCGTGACAACGTCGTCGTCTTTATGCGTGCCGAAGTCGGTGTCGAGATCCTGATTCGACGGTCGGCCGAGCAGACCCTGGTTCCCCTGCTCGGATCGGTAGACATCGAACGCTGGGGGAACAGTGACGTCAGCTTGGACGCACGGATGAGAGATGGGTGGCTTACAGTCTACGACCTCGACGAGAGGAATCGTACTAACACAGGAAACATCAGTACTGACTTGAATGATCTGGATGGTCCATATTTACGTGTCTAAGGGGCGAGGATCAGCAACTGGCAAGTCAGATCAAGACCCGAAAAACTACTAACCTCCTTCTTTCCACCTCTTGTACTGCAAAAAAGGATAAAGATAAACCATGAACATCCGATCACACGATGAAACGAGGAGTGGCGTACCTCTGGTGCGTTAACAATCACGATGTAGCTGACAGAGGAGGTGGTGCTGGGCTTGAACACGACCTTGGTGATAGCCTTCGTCATTGTGGTAGGATAGATGGGTGGTGAATATTTGAATACGAAAATCTGGTGTGTAGTGAGTGGGTTGGGAAGATGGCGAATCAGAGAGCGGGCGAGAGACTATAAGAGGGCGCAAGACCCCGTGACGTCATGGGCCCCTTCGCCGGGCGCGGCAACGCCCATGGCTTTTTGCGTCATAGCACCGGGCGCGGCACCGCATCCAGCGCCGTGACTCCGCCGCCTCCGCGTCATTTCGAAATCCTCCACATCCATCTGCGCATCGATTGGCATCCTCAGCGCCGTCGAAAACATCCTGCAGAGGCCCGCCCTCCAGCAAGCGCGGCCATACACTCAATCGGACCCATACAGCACGAACGGCTCTAGACCTCTATATCGTGCCTGAGAATGCACTCCAGTCGATCCTCGGTCCGCGACGCAATCTCGCAACTCCGTCCGCAACATTCGCCAGAGGCACCAACGAAGGCCTGCCACCCGAAGCACCAATCGTAAGCACGCGAATGACACTTTTTAAAATCACCAACGCACCTGCCGTGCGCACACTGGAACGGCAGCGCCGTGTCTGCCAGCTGCAGGATTAGACGCTCGCATTGTTCTAGATCCAGCGAGTCATTGAACATGATTGCACCTAGACGTCAGTGAGTCAGAAAATCCAGTCATGCAAGCGCAGCCATATTGCGTTACCGTACCTCGACACGCTCTCGAGTTGACTAGGTCGAGCAGCTCACGCGGACACCACCGGAGGGCCTTCTGCCACCAAAACGGGTCGTGGGCCCGAGAATGTGCATCCATCTGCGACGTCGGAGCCAGTACCGGCAGGTCGTCGCTGTCCGCAGACGCAAGGAAGCTCTTGAGGAACTCGGAGAGCTCACTGCCAATGACGATCTGCTTCACTGTCAGCTGATGCCGGAAGATAAGTCAGGGGGTGGGTGCCGACCTTCTCTTTTACGACGTAGGGGATGCGCTTGACTGTCACCTGCTCGAACATGTCTATTGCGGCATCCCCATTCTGCGGAGAAGGCTGGATCTCAATACTGAACCCCCACCGCTCTAGAAGCGACAGGATATCTGCATTGGTGCGCAGGGTCTCTGCCTCCTTCGACGTCAATAAGACCAGTTTCGGCGGGTCTATGTCCACGGAGTGTTCGTGACCCATATCGAGGAAACCAGTACACAGATCCTTCAGGAACCTCTCCACGCGCACTCGCTCGGATGCGGCGTGCTGGTCAATAAGCACAAGAGCCCGGTTGCGAACTTCTTCCTGCAAAGCAGGATGATCGTCGTCGCTGGGACTTGCATCTCGCGGCCCATCTCCAGGAGCGTCAATAGTGCAAACGATGAACTTCCGGTCCAACTGGCTGATCACTTTCGCGCGCCGCAGATCGCTGCGTCGGAATCGCTCGATGAGATTGGTTTCATGTCCCATAGAAGACACCATTTCGAAGAAGCGACTCGTTTCTCCTCGACGACCGGTATCTGCAGGCTGCGTGTCGCCGTACGGGACCGAAACAGACGGAATGTTCGGTTCGGTTGGCACGTACGCTTTGTTGGCCTAAGAAACATCAATATTATTATACATGGTTAGACGCCGATGGAATAACGGTATACCTTCAGTGCCTTCAGGATCCATTCCGGGGTGTTTTCTTCATCTATGGCCGTCCCGGGGTCTTTTAACTTCTTCAGCCATGTCCGATCCACCATTGTTCTTCTACCCGAAGAGCTGCCGACATTTGTGCTCTGCTCCACAGCTTCGTCTACTGCACTCTGAGGAGGGGCTCCACGCGGATACGAGTTTCCCGTGCGGGGATCAATGATGAAAGTGACTCTGGTGCTTGGGTCGGTCCAGATGATCTCGCTCTCGTTGTGGGGTGTTATGTTCTCCTCGACCTAAATTTCTGTGAGTACGATGGCACTGGGACGTTGAGAATTTAGATTGACTTCGTGGGTGCACATAGGCGCAGAGGTAGCCCGCGGAGTCGACAAGATGGGCGTTTGAACACTTCGGGACGATATATGCGTCGTGGCCGGAAACGACCCATGTCGTTTTATGGGTGAAACGCCAAGGTCCACCTTTCTTCTCTTGCGTGGAGATTGCGAATCACCCTCTGTAGCCCTATTTACAGGGGAGAGAAAACCATTGCGTGTGAGGAACAAACGAACAGTCGTATCTACGAGAGAAGTGACAGCATCGTTGCTCTGCAAGCTGGCCATCAGCTGTCAGCATATGCAACAGAAGGGGGTCACTGACAAGGAACCAAACTGCTGATTTCCCAGGTTCGAGGCAATTGTCCAGTAGATTAGGGGGTACGATGAGGTCGAGGACGTAGACTGGCTTCTT
>SEOQ01000550.1:0-19125 GCA_004679275.1 Dentipellis fragilis
CCCTTCAACGCGGCGACAGAAGGCAAGACGCCGGGTGCAGATACTGTGAGGCGAGCAACTTGAGCAAACATAGGGCTTGAAGTCGCCGTAGGCGTAAACGGCTCCGCTGCCGCGTTGAGCGAGAATGGCTTACCGCCGTCCGTGCGGGGCGTGAAGCCGAACCCGCCAGCACTGAGCGGGGTACTGACGATTGACTCGTGAGGGGGAATCATCGGTGTAGAGGGGCCGACAGCATTGGTAGCTTGGGTCGAATAAATAATAGGCTTCGCGTCGAGAGTCGCGGTCCCAGCGACATTGCATGAATTCGGGTCCTTCTTGACAGTCTGCTGTTCGGCAGAGTCCACGGACGGAGAATTAGGGTCGACAGCCTCCATCTTGACCATCGCACGAGCAGCAAGGCTGCTGTCATCCTCCTCCGGCAAACACGCCCCAAGCTGCATATCCTTGAGCGCGGCCCTCGGGCGAGCACCATCCGACGACTCCGTCTTGCCATCCGCCAATGCCTTCTTCGCCCTACTCGAGCTCCTCCCGCCCCGGCGGGTCTTCTTCCGACCGGGCACCGCATCCCTAGCCCCAGCATTCTCCTTATCGGCCCTGCCACGGACAACAACGCGGGCAACATACGTCCCCTCCGCCTTCATAGCCGCGATCTCCTTCTGCGCCTCCGCCTTGACCCTCGATGGCAGAATATTCGCTTCCTCCGACTCCGACTCGCAGCCCAGGCGCGCACGGAGCTCAGGGATGGCACCCTTCACTACGGCCCCCACCACGCGCCGCTGCTGCCGTTCCCGCTTGCCAAGGCGTACTTTCTTCGGGAACATGGCGGTCCGCTGCGCGTTGGGCTTCAAGAGGGGGCATGCCCAAGGGCGGCCGGAAGCTGTAATGATATTCGCTGAGACATTCTGTGTATGCGGCAGTCAGTCTATGCCCCTCGGACCTTACAAAACAACATACCTCGTCAGAAGCTACTGAAGTATGCGTACCCTGCAGATGGAGAAACTTTAGCAGCATCGCAATTTTTAGAAAAGGACCTCACGCACGTTCTTGACACCGGGCGGCTCCCAGCGGCCGCCCTTCGCGATCTGCTCGAACAGCACGCGCAGCACATACGCCGTCAGCAGCATCAAAATGCTGCGCACCTGCCCGTCTGCCTTCGTCGTCTCCCGACCGCGTCCGCGCTCGCCGGCGGGATCGTGTTCGAAGGCCTTCACCTCAAAGGACTCCAAAGTGAGCGCCGCCGGAGGCCGCTGTGTGGAAGAGCTAGTAATGCCCATCGTGTCTATAGACTGTTGTGTATGTTTAGGTGTGTTGCTGTGTTGCTTTGACCTGCAAAGAGACGTTAGGTGTGGATAGAGGGTGCGGATAGCTGTGTTATGCTGGGCGGGACGGACGAGATGGAAGTCGGCTGCAAGAGAGGAATGGCGGCGGCGGCGGAAGACCGTACGCTTCGCAGGAACTCGAACCTCCACCCGCCAAATCCAGCAAGCGCACTTCCTCTTTCAGATGCCTACCAACGCCGTGGTTCATGGATTCCAGACATAACGTGACCGCGGGTCTCCAGTACTTGGTCCCGTTACTGGCCTGGTCCAGTACCCATGGTGTGAGAGAACAGTGGACGTCAGATAGATCGAGCAGGCCTCAAGCTGGAGACAACAGTCATATAAAATGGCAAGAATACAAGGTCAACGAACATAGAATCCATATGAAATCATCCACAAATCAAGTCTCAGACATGCAGTCTGGGCTCACGCCTTGAGCGCAGCCGTAATCTTTTCGATCGCACCTTTCAGCCTCTCCGCCTCGTACTCCGCCAGCGTCGTGTTCTTCTCGATAGTAATGGCCTCAGTGAGCGCAGGCAGCGTGGTCGCACCGTATCCTATCACATCCACCACCAGCATGAGTATCAGCAGGATCGCAACGGCAGGGACAGTCGAGACGCACCGAGCCACTTCCCAGGAGCAACGCCGAGATGCTTGTACCACTCCCGGTCCTTAATGCCACCCTCATGGATGAACCCGCTCTCAAACGTCGACAACTTCTTGTTGATCTCGCGTACATGCTTGACGGCGCGCAGGATCTTGCGACCCAGGCACTTCGGCGGGCGGGGCCAGTGCGGGTGCGGAAGATGCGGGTGGGGGAGATGCGGGGGCCAGGCAGCCTCCTCCTTCGCCTTCTCCTCCTGCTCCTTGAGCCAGGCGGGGTAGCGACCCACGCGGGGCCTGATGCGCTGCCCATTGGCAGCCGTATACTCGGGCATGTGAATCTCCTTGCTATTGTGAATCTCCTTGCTATGGACTTCCTCTTCGGACTTGAAACCAAGGACATTCTTGACCTTCATGCCGAATTTCTTGACAGTCTTCTTGCAGTGATGCCACCACCTCCAGCGGCGGATGAGACGCCTGAGGTACTTCTCGGCGTAGAACTTCTCGTGGTCGAGCTTCAAGCTGGCAAACTGGAGCGCCTTGATGGAGGCCCGAAGAGGAGCGAGGTTGGGGACGACTGGAGACTGCGAGGCCAACGCTTCGACACTAAAAAAGTAGATCAGAACGACCTGGCAGTTAGATGGAAAGAAGGAAGTTCATACATGTCAAGGTATTCATCAAGCTGGAATGCGTAGTGTGTAGTGTTGAAGGGAAGAACAATGGCGTTGGCAATCCTAAGAGCCTGCAGACCCAAGTTCTTGGAAACGGCAACCTAACACAATTGCGTCAGCTCTGGCCCAACGACAGGAGCATTGGATATGCGTACATGCTTCAGGAAGCCGATATCGCCGTAAGTCTCCATCCAGGGCTCAGAGTCGTAAACGGAGTGGTAGTGATACACCGGATCAGAACGAGTCGCACCAAATCCGCCGGCATCTGCGCTCGCGACCTGATAAAGCCGCATGAGTAAACCGATACACGCGTCATAAACAGGAGACATACACCGATGTGCTGCAAGAATACGGTGAAATCACTGCCAGAGCCCAAGGGCTTGACACCGATGCTGTCCGTGGCCTCAGCCCACACGTCGCCCTCGGTATCTTCACCGAGATAGGTACCACTATCTTCCGAAGCATCCCACAGAGTGCGTGTGGGATCGTAGGGATGAGGAATCTGTTCGGCTGTGGAACGAACAAGGTGAGAGAGGGAAGGAGAGGCTCTGGCATCGAAGCGGGATCCAGAGACGGACGAATCTAAATCAAAGGTCAGAGTTGAGTCCGCTAACGGAGTAACGTGGACTGTACCGAGGTTCAGATAGGCAACAACATTCTCCTTGATCCAATCCTTGAAATCCTCACCCCACTCAGTGCTGCCAATGAGACCATACTATACACATATCCAAGTCAGCACACTGCCTAGCGAAGGGGCAGCAAAGCACTGACCTCCTCGGCATCCCAGCTAGCGAACACAATCGTACGCAGAGGTTTCCAGCCTTCCTTGAGAAGAGCCCCAAAGCCACGGATCACTTCATGGACAGAAGCGGTGCCAGAGGTGGGATCGGCAGCACCCAAGACCTGTGTCAGTAATTGAGTATGTCATGAATACATGCCAGGTAGCAGCCACACATACCCATGCTGAAAATGGGAAAGAGGCTATAAGTACCAATCTCAGTGCGCAGGTAGGTCGTCAACTCACCATCACGATGGTTTCCGATAATAACAACCTCGTCCTTGATGTAACCGGGAATGACACCCATCGGGTTCCAGATCGGAATAACCTTGTCGTCGACTACATTCAACGTCAGCATATGTCTTGTCTTAACGAAAGATAAAATAGCATACCGCTGTTCACAAGGCGTACAGTCCTGCCTTTACCACCTTCGATTTCCTTGAGCAAAACCTGCGCATTGGTCCATGAGATGGGCAGACTCGGAATATCAGGGATGTTGGTTCCATTGGTACGCGTGCTGTTCTCGTAGGCAGGATAACCCGGAGTCGTAGGGTCGCCGGGGTAGATAGACAAGAACTGGACGGAACCACGCTGGACAGAGGTTGGGTTGCGGGCGGGGCCTTCGGGGTACCTAAAGCATATCTGCGTCAGAATCTCGCAGATACACAATGTCAGGCACGACTCACGCCTTGTAGCCATTCGCAGTGGTGACGGAGCCGTCGTCGCGAGGGTCAGAATAGATCAAGATACCCGCAGCACCGAGCTCCTGGGCACCTTTCACCTGTGAAGCAGTCAGGAGTGATTCAAGAGCAACGACATTGACGCATTACCTTCAGGCCACGGAAGATACCTCCATACCGAGCAAGAACGATGGCACCAGTGAAGTTCACGCCTGCAGAAGTGTCAATCCCCATATGGATGACCTCTTGACTAACACACGTACCTTTCTCGACCAGGTCATCGTAGTCACTCTTGCTTCCATAGTTGGCGTAAATCAGCTTGCCCTCCGCCTGACCACCGCGGCTCAAACCGTGCCATGCCGGTACGGCATCGCTGTAAGCCCACGCATCGCCGTCCTTGTCAGGGTGGTCCACGACCTCCTCCAACTGAGCCTTCCAGGCGACACTGTCACCATCCAGGATCTCAAGGCTGTGGCTGACAGGGGTGTTCATGACGGGGTAATACACATCGATCCATGCTGTAGGCTCCGTGAGGTTTGAGATTGAGAGTGTAGCATTGCGAGAGGCCTCAGAGCCAGCGGGGAAGATGGGTGCCGAGGAAGGCTTGGAGATGTTAAGTTCTCTCTGGAGGAGGGCTAGGAAGTCCATGGCAGTCTGCAGGTCACCATCCGAGCCTGCAAGGTGAGGCTTGCCGGCATACTGGCGAGAAGCGTTGATAGCACTCGCAGCGTTAGGCACAGACCTGCCGGTGCAGCACGATGAGGACAATTAACACAGGAGACAGCAGAATAGAACTCACAGGAAAAGCTCCTCCGCCTTGCGACCAAACGGCACATGCGGCCGCGGAGGGCGCACGAACGCATCAAGCATCCAAGCATTCTTCGCCCGCGAGCATCCATGCGCCCCGCGCACCTCGCCCTCCCATTCGTTGGTGCGAATGCCCTTGAGTGCGAGCCCGAACAGCCAACGATGGATAACAATCCAGAGTAAACCAAAGAGCACGATGCGTCGCACGACCTTCAGGACGCGTGCACGCTTAGGCTTGGGTGCGCGCTGAGTAACCGGAGGGGCGAGCATCTCGACGTCCTTCTCCTCCTCCGACAAGAGGGGCTGAGTGACGGACCTGTCGTCCGCCATACTGGTTGGTAGTCTACAAACGGAGTTGGGCCAAAATGTAGGGGAAAGTGAGAAAGAGCAGAGAGGGATTGTGTGGTGGAGGTGGTGATGATATAGGGATCACTATGACGCTCTCACGGCGGCTTGTCGCGTATGTGCTCGGCGGGCGATACAATTATCGGCCTCGATCCGCAGTCTAGGAGGCCCTCGTACCCTTCGGAGCCGATGGCGCAGCAGAATGTGCACATCTCCGCAGCAGGTGCCCCCCCGCGTTGATGCAAGGCAATTTAGCTATTAGCGCCGGCTGACCGACTTGTCAGATGTCTCCACTGCGTCAAGCTCGACGTGCAGGCAACATGCTGTCGCACGCTCACCCTTTCGGATTCACATTCTATCGGTCGTGGAGCACTCGACAATCGCTATTCTTCACTGGCATCAGTAAATCAAACATATACAGCGCCGGTTTTTGCTTCTGCAGCCCATCTTACTGCCCCCCTCGCGGCATAGGGCGCCCAATGTCATCACAACGCTGGCGTCTCTCGGAAAAGACCTTCCTGCATACCAGGAGGGTACCTATCACCTTCCACCTCCGCTTCTCGGGCGGCCCTCCTGACCTCCTCGAGCTCAGCAGGCGAGAGTTTGACGTTGACAGCCCCCAAGTTCTCGTCCAGGTACTGCAAGATTCATGTCAGTGTCAATAATAGCGACTACATCATCTTAAGCTTGGAGCTGACCTTGATGTGTTTAGTTCCAGGGATAGGAATGAAATCGTCGCCTTGCGCAAGGATCCACGCTAAGCAAACCTGCCCAGCGGTCGCTCCGTGCTTTTCACCGATCTTCTTCAGATCTGCCACGAGCTTGAGGACCCTAGGGAAGTTCTCCTTGGAGAACTTAGGAACGAGTCGCCTAAAGTCGTCCTCCGGGAACTCCTCGGGTCCTTTCTGGAATTCCAAAACAATTAGCTTAAATTAAACTGACTCATGAATAGACGGCGCACGTATTGGCCGGTCAACAAGCCTCTTCCGAGGGGCGAGTAGGCGATGATCTTCACACCCAGCTCGCGAGCGGTCTTGAGTAAACCAATCTTCGGGTCTTCGATGTCTAGACTGAACGGCGAATACTCGACCTGGACGGCGGCGATAGGATGGACCGCATGGGCACGGCGCAGAGTCGCCGAAGAAACCTCAGAAAGGCCGATGTACTTCAACTTGCTAGCCCTGCACTCGACCGTAAATTTTCTCTGATAACGACAGCGATTGCAACATACTTGACAAACTCGGCCATTGCAGCCACGGATTTCTGTTATTATAGTCGCCTGATGTGAGTCATTCTGCTACTGACAACAACCACACGCTTCTTACCTCGATTGGAATGGTAGGATCAGGGCTATGGAATGGATCATCAGTTTCGTGCAACGTCTCTCAAGTGCGTCTACTCACCGATGGAGGTACCACAGATCAATGTGATCTACGCCGAGCCTATCGAGAGACCTCTGAAAAGCCTCTCTGGCCCACACCGGGTCGCCGTCGGGCATCTTGTTTCGGGGCGGAGGAGATGAAAAGCCAAACTTCGTAGCAAGGAATATCTCATCACGCTTTCCGGTGCGCTTGAACCTTCTCACGAAACTCGTTAGTCCTGAAGTCGTAGAAGGATAGGTCAACTAACCATTTCCCAATGAGCTCCTCAGAGTCGAGGTAGAGGTCGGCGGTATCCCAGTTCGTGCAGCCGCGCTCGTACAACGCGTCCAAGACCTATGAGATACACACGTCCGTAAGATTATTACACAGCTCGAAGGCAAATCACCATATACCTTGAAACGATCCTCGTCGGGCATCGGCGGGCCATAGAAGGCTGCAATACCCATGGCACCATAGCCAATGGCGGTGACCTCGGTGTCGCCAATCTTGCGAGTAGGGAGTTTGGACATGTCGATGTGGGTGTGTTTGTAGATGACAGAGAGGCGTCGTGGTGAACTCTTTATATATCTTGAGATCTCCAATCATCCTGACTGATACAAATCGTGATATGCATCCCGGGAGCTAGTTAGGGCGTATAGAACATAAACACCTCTACCATCTAGTGCACGAGCCTGCTGCCAAGGGCGCGGATATGGACGTAGCTCCACGGCAAGGTCGAAGCGCTAGAAAAGAAGGTGGCAATTCGACTCGGAGCTGACCAAGGTCTTTCTATTGGGATGCAGGCGACGGTTTGTTGACGGTATGGGGAACGAACGGGGTGTACACGTAGCTTGGCAGTAGGATTACGCCCATGCTATCCACCTGAATAAACGGAACGAGGTGGATACCTCCAGGCTCAAAAACGTCGCGCCCGGCGAGATGTACCATGTTCTGCGTGGGATCGACTCGCCGTCCCACACTCTCATTCCGCCAATGGTACGTCAGTACTTCAGTATCTATCGGTGTATTAGAAACGAAGTTCAAGCGATGATGTGTAAGGACATACCGTAGTGCTTCGACCGTAGATTCGGTCGAATTTTGCGTGACGCATGACCTGTTGCGAATTTCCATCGAGTTTGAGTTCGGCGGGCAGGTGGGACAGTGACATATGTTCGAAAATAGTGGGAAAAGGCCTCTGGACGTGGTGTTTGGTGCTAGCATAGAAGTCTACATGGTACCGAAAGTTGGCAACAGTTACTGTCAAAAAAGCCACTTGAGGGTCTTGCTGGCCCCGAAACGGCTTTGGAATTCATAAGGACATTTAATTTTGCATTTATACCATCATTAAATTCATATGGTCATGGCGCTCATTTGCCTGACGTGGAAAAAAAACACCTCTCAAGTTCAGTTCGTTGGCGTTGGACGATGCGTGACGAACTTACGGTCAAAAAAGTACAGTACCGAGCTCCGAGGAATGTCATTTCTGCATCCACCATAGGTTCTTGTTTTGTAATCTCCCTTGTGGTGGTAATATATGTGGAAATGGGAAAGGGAATTGTGAATTGAAACGACCCGGAGACGTTCACCCGTCGGGAGAAGGCTAGGGCGCCGGCGTACCCAGGCCCGAGATTAAAGATGCACCGTTGTCAAGTATCCAGAGGTATGTGCTCTGTCACTACACTTGAGAACGACGCGGAAATAAGACAGGGTGCTGTACGAGAAGGAAAGAGCGCGCGCGGCGAGATAACAAGTGGAGATAAGTCGAGGCTAAACGATATCTATGACGTCACGGGGCACCCCAGCGAACAGAGGCGAGTGCGCTCAAGCTGCCCCTTGTCCCAACTCTCGTCTCTCCTTCATGTCCACCTCCGAGTTCGACCCCAAATCTGTTCTCCAGCTCGACCCATGGCTTGAGCCTTTTGTTCCCGCGATCGAACATCGCTACGGCCTCTTCAGGAAATGGAAAGACACCATCTTCCAGCATGAAGGAGGCTACGACGCGTTCACCAAGGGCTACGACAAGTTTGGCTTCAACGTTTCTAGTGACGGAACCGTTACCTACCGCGAATGGGCCCCGAATGCGAAGGAGGCCAATCTCATTGGCGACTTCAGTCAGTTTCTTTGCGGTACCGCTTTCAACGACTTACAACCAACATAACCGCTTGTACAGACAACTGGGACAGGTCCTCTCATCCGATGAAGCGGGATGAGTATGGCGTGTGGGAGATTGTCATCCCCCCCAAGGCTCCAGGCGAATGCGCCATCGCCCACGATTCGAAGATCAAGGTATGTCCACTTACTGCAATTGCTACTTCGTCGAGTTTACCCTTTGCGTAACAGATCTCTATGATTGCTGCTTCCGGAGAGCGCATAGAGCGCCTCCCGGCCTGGATCAAGCGCGCCACTCAGGAACTTGCTGTTTCTCCGGTGTATGACGCGCGGTTCTGGAATCCTCCCAAGAAGTACGTCTTCAAGAACAAGCCCCCGCCGAAGCCCCAAAGTGTCCGCATCTACGAGGCCCATGTCGGTATCGCGTCTTCTGAGCCCAAAGTGGCTACGTACAAGGAGTTTACGGCGAACGTCCTTCCGAGGATCCATGCTCTGGGTTACAATACCATCCAGCTCATGGCAATCATGGAGCACGCCTACTATGCTTGTGAGTTCGGGCGTAGTGTACCAAGAGGAGGGTTGCTAATGGTTCACCCCTTCGCAGCTTTTGGTTATCAAGTAACCAACTTCTTTGCTGCCAGCTCGCGGTATGGCACGCCCGAGGACTTGAAGGAGCTAGTCGACACCGCCCATGGCATGGGCATCACCGTCCTGCTTGACATCGTGCACTCGCATGCGTGCAAGAACGTCCTCGATGGTCTGAACCTCTTCGACGGCTCTGACCACCAGTATTTCCATGAAGGAAGCAAGGGTCGCCACGAGCTTTGGGACAGTAGGCTCTTCAACTACGGCTCGCACGAGGTCCTGCGCTTCTTGCTGAGCAACTTGCGGTTCTGGATTGAGGAGTACGCGTTTGATGGGTACCGTTTCGACGGCGTGACGAGCATGATGTACACCCACCATGGTATTGGCACGGGCTTCAGCGGCGGGTACCACGAGTACTTCGGTCCTGGAGTCGATGAGGAGGGCGTTGTTTACCTTATGCTCGTAAGTCCATCTTCCCGCATGTCACGCATACATGCTCACATTTGATCAGGCCAATGACGCGATGCATTCGCTATTCCCCTCCGTCATCACCATTGCCGAAGATGTATCAGGCATGCCGCTTCTCTGCGTCCCTGCTTCCAAGGGCGGCGTCGGATTCGACTACCGCCTCTCGATGGCCATCCCCGACATGTGGATCAAACTTCTGAAACATAAGAAGGACGATGAGTGGGACATGGCCAACATTGTACATACCCTCATCAACAGGCGCCATGGCGAGAAGAGCGTCGCGTACGCTGAGAGTCACGACCAAGCACTCGTGGGAGACAAGACGTTGGCTTTCTGGCTGATGGACAAGGAAATGTGTAAGGTCGTCTTTCCAAAGTCGAGGACACGCTGCTCACATAAACTTATAGACACTCACATGTCGGACATGACGCCCATGACACCTATCATTGCCCGTGGCATGGCTCTGCACAAGATGATCAGGTATGGCAATCGTACTTACAAGTGGTGGAGTACACCTGACCGGCATTATTAGGTTGCTTGTACACTCCCTCGGTGGTGAGGGCTACCTGAACTTCATCGGCAACGAATTTGGCCATCCCGAGGTATATGATCTACCTCTGAGAGTGGTCAATACTCGATATTGATATTCCGTAGTGGCTGGATTTCCCTCGCGAAGGCAACGGCAACTCCTTCCACTACGCTAGGCGCCAGTGGAACGTAGTCGACGACGATCTCCTGCGTTACAAATATCTGAACGCCTTCGACGCGGCCATGAACCATCTCGATGCACAGTACAATTGGCTGTCCTCGCCGCAGGCGTACGTGTCGCTCAAGCACGAGGTCGACAAGGTCATCGTCTTCGAGCGTGCCGGGCTGCTATTCATCTTCAACTTCCACCCGACGAACTCCTTCACCGACTACCGCGTCGGTGTTGAGGAGGCCGGCGAGTACAAGACTGTGTTGTGCAGCGATGATAAACGGTTCGGCGGGTTCGGCAATGTCGACCTGAATACCAGATATTTCACCACTCCGATGGAGTGGAACGGCAGGAAGAATTGGCTCCAGGTACGGGTCTGTTGTTCCTCTCCCCAGTGCATGTCTGTATTAAGGGGCGTCCCCTCCAGGTGTATATCCCCAGCAGAACGTGCCTCGTTCTGGCCAAGGTCTAAAGATCCCATAAGTGCTGAAAACTGCCGACGAACTCGCGATGTTGTGTGAGGGCCAACGTGTCGAAATTATCTGTGTATATGCTTAGATACCTCGGACTATTATGGTTGTGGCGGTAGTACTTGGAATGGTTGTTGTCTTCAAAGCTATGTGCTTAGTAGCTCTTACCGGTGGAAAGCAATAGGATAACGGGATGATACGATACACGGGTACAGCGATTAGGAAAACACAAGACAGATAGAGGGTATGGTCTTCAAGAGAGTTTTTGCCGCTTCGTGCCAGCTCGAGTTGTTGATGTTGCACTGGTATCCACGGAGGATACCGACATCGACCGCCGCCCGCTCTGTTTAAACGTAGATTAATGTGTGGGGCAGAGAAGGGTTCGGGTGCCCACGTACCGCTTTCCTGCTCCTCGTACTCCGGATACTCATCACGCTCTGCTCCCGCCCATTCTCCCGCCCGGGCGTCCATCAGACGTCACAAGCAGCAGGTCCCAGATCCCTCGCTTTCTTCGATGCGCGGTTACAGGCCACGAATCATACTTAACGCGCACGACATCATCGACCGGCAGGCTACAGTCTCAGGTCTGTACCCCTGATCTTGCGTCTGAGGCTGCGCGCGTGCTCGTGCAGGCTGCAGGCCTTCGTCATCGTGCGCGCCCTCTGTACATGGTTCCGCGTCAGCTGTTTCCATCGATGATGGATGCCGCGGTTCTCTAGCAACATACCCGCCCCGCCTGACCTCTGTCTCCAACGACATCAACGCCCAACACCAATGCCACCGAAGGCCACCTCGAGCGAGCGCCAGCCCTAACTCTAACCACCCGGGCCTCTCAGACTCGACAGCGTCATCGGCCATGGATCCGCATCCGCCATCGGTCACATTAATTGTACGGTACACACGCAGCACAGCGCACGATCTGCCGCCTGTCCGCGCTATCGCCCCCGCCTCCGCCCTCACCCTCACCCTCACCCTCCGTCGTCATCGATCGCCCCCTTCCCTCCTTCCTTTCCGAGTCCCTGCCCTGCCCTTCTCTCGCAGGCAGTCTGAATCGCGTTTCCCCGTCTATCGTTTCCGGCTCTCGTCCCTAGGCCTGTGACCCCTTATCTCGGAAGACCCTCTGCTTCTCTTCCCTGCTTCCCTGCTTTCCTGCTTCCCAGATTCCCGGCATCGTACTTCTATGATCTATCCCGTGCGATGCGTTTCAGAAATGTGCGCTCGTACATGCGAAGGCGAAGGTGCCCTTGACGCAATCGCGAGCTCGAGCGCGGACGGAGATGGGCGCGCGGAGATCGAGATGGACGCGGAGGTGGAGGCGGGTGTGATGTCTGGAGTACGACGATGACGAAGATGGTGGTGTTCTACTGATGGAGGGTTTACGCTTGGAGATTAATTGGAAGCAAGTTCATAGCGAGGACGGAAAGTCCTGAGGCTCGGACGATGACACTGACACTCTCGCACTCGATGGTCTGACCATACATACATAGACTTGCGGTTGGATAACGTCAACACGTCAACACGTCAACACTCAATCCTCGGGGCTCAATCAATCCCTGCGCGCGCCCACTATGATCTCGAGTACTTCGAATCGCATGTGGTAGCTCGTCACTGGATAGCCTCGGATCGGCTCGGACTCGGCAATCGCACTAGTGCCAACCGGTACCGTCGACGCACCACCTCCTGGCCCTCAGAACGGGATACATATATGCTATGCGTAATCTCTTCCAGCCCCGCTCGATACTATCACCTTGGAGGCCGCACACGAGCGCCACTATCACGGTCTGCATCTGCATCTGCATATCCATATCCATCTCCGTGCAGCTAGTCGCTCATTCATTCATGCACAATGCACATGTACCATGGACCCGCCTCGTGGCATTCGAATCTGGTCTTCTTGCTGATACACTATGGAGGAGGCATGCGCATCGGCATCATGACGCGGGGGCCGCTGCGCGCTTGGGTGCGTCCTGCCGCGGGGGGTTGGGTTATGGTTGGGTTGGTCTTAACGTGGCGTGGCGTGGCTCACTGCTAAGTAGTAAAATACTTGCGACTCATGACACAAATCAGTGCGATATACGACCAAGTCCCTCAAGCCTCATGGTCTTCTTGCGCTTGGAACCCTCGTCATCGCCGCCGCCATTGCTACTCCCGGTCATGATCGTATGCGCGAGATGAGGGACGAGGACGTGCCCTCCAAAACGATGTTACACGAGGATGCGGATATGGATATGGATATGGATATGGATACGATACGTGTATCGCCTCCACGTTCCACTCCCACTTCTACTTAGAATCACATATTTTTTCATGCATGCACGTGCCCTTCTCCGCCGGCCTTGGCACGAACGCCTGGAAATATTCAACAAGTAATGGGGGATCTGCTCTTCCGCCGTCTGCCAGCAGTCATAGTACATAGTATTGCGGTGCGCTCGGGCCCAGGCCTGCTGCGTATAGTCTACACCATCGATATCGCCGCACGCTGACGCCGACGCCGACACTTCTGCGTACCGCGCGCGTCCCCCCTCTGAACGAGACTCAGATTCCAGAGTACGCGTGGCAGAACGAGGGTGCGGGCGCGGGCGGCGGCGGCTCGTGCGCGTTCATGAATTTAAATCCCGGCCTCACGATCTGGATCCCTGGGTTCGGGATTCGGGGTTCGGGATTCGGGGTGCTGCACGACTCTGAATACTGGATACTCGTACGCCTCCCGCCGCGCACGGACACTGTAGCGCGTCCCAGGCACAGGTGCTCTACGCCGTACGCATTCTTCTGCATTCGGCCGCAGCGCAGCCTCAGTTGTGGCCGTTGCCGTTGCCGTTGATCAGGCTCTCGACGACATGGATTCCAGTTTTTTTTTTTACTGATTGCTGTCGTAATTACGGGCGAGCTGCTGGTGCTGGTGCTGCTAGTATCAGTAGGGTCACTTGATTAAATAACGATAATGGCTGTAGAGATCGCCGCGGCGTGCGGACACTCAGGCTCGTACTTCCTCCTCCATATCTCATATCTCATCCTTCGTCCGGCTCTTGCTCTCGCCGTCCACGAAGACCGCGAGGATCGCCGGCATTTCGTGTACATGTGGCGGTGTGGCGGTAAGCTCCGTTGCATCGATCGAAAGTCCATCCTAGACAGGCAAGTTTCGCTTCTCGTCTCTCTTAGACTCCATGCCGGTGCTTCGTGCTCCGTGCTTCGTGCTCCGTGCTTCGTTCAAGTTTCCCCGGGCCGTCGCCGTCCGTCTCTGGGTCACTTTTCTTTTTCGCTCCTCATGATCACGGACCTCGGTGGTGTCCGCTGTCGACGGGCCTCGGAGCAGGAGCTCGCGCCCTCGAGTGCGGAGAGTAGTATTTTGAGCGCGGATGGCTGGCAGCGACCGGAGACGCGGTGCGGTGGCCTGCGGACTCGGGCTCGGAACTCGGGACTCGGAAGTCGGAAGTCGGGACTCGGACGACGGGACGTGCGTAGCTACTAGCCTGAGAGCCTCAGTGCGCCAACCACGCACTCAGGCAAGTACGGGTACTAGTACGAGTACTTCCCTTTGCCGTTTACCTCGATACACGTGCACGGACGATGGATTTGGTTTGGTGATGCGTGGTCTCGGGCCTGGGCCTGGGCCAGTGCTGGAGCTGTGACTTAGACTAGAACTCATAGTCATAATTGGATGAGCATCACAGCAATGGCGTGGCACGTGAAGCTGAAGTCCTTGCATACTTTACTTTCTAGCTACCGGGAGTAAGTACGAATCGCAATTCTATGAGATACATATAAGCAGGCCCTGGCCCAGCCGCGACATTGGCGTCTTTCGTGCCCAGTAGCAGCAGCAGCAGCGGCAGTGTCGGACACATCGAGCGAGCGCGAACCATGGACTGGCTTCCGCCGCGGCACTGCGAGCCTGAGCTGAGCTGAGCTGAGATCACGGCGTGTCGCGTGTCTATGTATGCTCGTCGTGGCTCGCCGCTCCCCTCCCCGCGCGGCTTTGCAATTGCTCCCCTCAGGAGTCAGGTGAGTGCAGTGCATCGATCCACGGCCGCCTGACGTAGAGCGTCATACCAGTTCGATGGCAGGATGTATGGACAGGTCTGAAATGACGTCGTGTATGGCGCAGAGAGGCCTGGGCAGGAAGGGGTGTGTCCGGCGTCCGCGTCGGTGAGCGGCTGCGCCAACCTCAGGCTATCTCTGCGACTCGGATGGCCGGCATTGAGGTTCTCGGCGCTGCGTCATGAATCTGAGGATGGCAATAGCAATAGCAATAGCAATAGGACGACCGCGCCGTTTGCGGAAAGGCAAGCATCGGAGGTGGGTGGGCTCCGGATGCCCCCGTGGATTTCGCGGCTAAGTAGTGTCGTCAATGACCGTTCTCCGTTCTTCTTCAGCTCGAAGAGTTGACGCCCGGCAGCTTGGAGAGAGAGAGATCGGGTGCGTACAGTAGAATGCGGCATGGCCGGCCGGAGATGCCGTGACCGTACTTTCTTGATGATGTGTGATTTCTTCGTAAATAAGTGCCCTTTCGGATCCCTGCTTCCTGCGAGGGGGGAGGGGGGAAGGAAGTGCCTTCAATCACCACTCATCAGCAAAACTGACAGTGCTTGCTAGCACATCGACGATCTCTCAAGAGCTTGCAAGCTCTTGAAACCTCTTGAAACCCCTTGAGAGATCAGTGATGTGCTATCAAGCATTGTCAGTTTTGCTGATGCTCCAGAGTTGCAAAGGCCGGAAGTTCGTTCACTTGTGCGGCTGATCTTGTCGTTACAGCCGCAACAGAAGGCGCGTTGACTGAACTGAGGAGTAGGGCAGAGGCAGAGACAAGGGATGGCGCGACGAGAAAGAGAAGGATTGAGAGGAGCGGTGCGAAAGATGTCGTACGCGTCATGATGAACTGGCAGTTAGAATAGGAAGAGCGTGTAGACGGTGTGGATGTGAGATGAATTAGAAGGGAGGTCCGGCCTGCAGAAGTATGGTTGTATTGCAGTCAGCTTATATGCATCGACCCGGTGGATCTTCAGAGGGGATACAGTATGTATATACCCATGCAGGAGCGTTTCACCGGTAATATCAACTCGGTGGTTTGCATAGTGGTCGTTCACTATAAGGATCCCTAGCTGAGGGAGATCGTAGGCATTCATCGGGTGATGAGATTGACGCTGCACAGGAACAAGTTGGGGAAAATTCTCTGACTAGCGCATGGATCAGTGAACTGGGGTAACATTTGCTCAGAACAGCGTACTATCAGCAGGGCACCCTAGGTGATTAAGGCCAGTGAGGCAGCATGGGCGGTAGCAACGTCAACGTTCAAATCCGAAGTTGTTTCATGAGAGGCCACTGTGCTGGCCACTTCCCTGTCCAGTCGAAGTCAATGGCTATCGCACCCACCTTTCCAGTCGCTGGTGACTCCTTCCCGGGGGGAGACAAAGATCTGAGAGAAATACGCAGCATGTCACCGAAGACGATATCAATGTCTCCCCCGTGAAGCTTCTCGCACTGCCTGCATAACTGACTTTTTTTCGGGAAATGATGTTGATAAGAGTTTCATTATTATTACACTACATTTTCGGAAAAATGCTTGAGATAATTATTATAGCATTATCAACCTCCTAGCCAAGAAAATACTGCTGTTAATGAGTAAACTCTTATTAAAGTCATTTTCCAGAAAAATCCACAAATCATTAGAAGCACAAAAGACATGTTCTGGGAGATGTCACACACATATCACACATGACATGTCACATGTCACAAGGCATCCTAGATCAAAATCATTTTCCAAAAAAAAAACATGGCTCTGTGACATCAAAATCCTTTTTTCAAAAAATACTCAAGACACACGTGACATCAAAATCCTTTTCCAAAAAATTCTCAAGACACATGTGGCATCAAAATCCTCTGCCAAAAAATACTCAGGATGCACATGACATCAAAATCCTTTTGCAAAAAAAAACCAAGACTACCATCCATGACATCAAAGTCCTCTTTCAGCAAAACTTGAGTAAACTTTCTCTCTGCAATCTCTCTGATCTACATTGAATTTTTGGTATTTATCTGAGAGAAGTACTACATATCTTGGCATTATATATGATAGCATGACCATCCATTTCTCCGGCATCTAACACAGTCAGGCAGACGGACTGTGTACTGTCGGACAGTTGGACATTCAGACTGTCAGACAGTCGGACTGTGTACCATTGGACAGTCGGACATTCAGACTGTCAGACTGTCAGACTGTGTATAGTCAGAGGCACACAGTCAGACAGTTGGACAATTGGACAGTTGGAAGGCACACAGTTGGACTGTCAGACAGTCAGATGGTGTACAGTCTGACAGTCAGATGGCATACAGTCAGACTGTCGGACTGTCGGACTGTCTGATGGTATAGTCTAACAGTCAGACAGTGCACAATCAAACTGTCAAACAGTCAGATGGTGTACAGTCAGACTGTCAGACAGTTGGACAGTGCACAGTTGAACCGTGGAACTGTTAGATCATGTACAGTCAGACAGTCAGACAGTCAGATGGTGTACTGTCTGACAGTTGGACAGTTGGACAGTCAGATGGTGCACAGTCAGAATGTTGGACTGTCGGACTGTGTACAGTTGGACGGTACAGTCAGACTGTTGGACAGTATACAGTCAGACTGTCGGACTGTTGGATGGTGCACAGTCCAGAATGTCAGACTATCAGACTGTGTACAGTCAGAGGTGCATAGTCAGACTGTCAGACTGTCGGACTGTCAGACTGTCAGAAGGCACACAGTCGGACTGTCAGACAGTTGGATGGTGCACAGTTGGATGGCACACAGTTGGACTGTTGGACTGTTGGATAGTCAGATGGTGCACAGTTGGATGGCACACAATTGACAGTCCAACTGTGCACCATCTGACAGTCCGACAATCTGACTGTGTGCTATCTGACAGTCTGACAGCATCAGGAAAAACCACCTGTCTAATTAGCAGCTAATTTGCCCCACTGAAGCAAATTAGAGGCAAATTAGAGACTCTGCTAATTAGATGCCAATTAGATGCTAATTACATAAGTGTTTAACACAGCGTTTTGGCAAATTTGCTGCTAATTAGACAAGGCATTAGAGACAGATTAGAGGCACATTAGAGGTAAATAAGAAGCACATTAGAGGCATATTGCTGCTTATTAGAGTGGATTTATCACACAATTGACCATGCAATAATTTACTGACACACACAGCATAGAGCCATTCAAATATATGTTCATTATAGGGTAGACTACAGAACACAGTCATAGAGAATATAAGGGTCATACAGGTAAGCCAGCATAGGACTATCTAAGGGAGCACAATGAAAAGGGGGCAGCAACGTACGAGGGGCAAGAGAGGTGTGCTGTGGGTATGACTATGGGATAAAGGGGATGGGATTAGCACGATGGGGACGCATGGATACGATGGGCACAACAAGAGCGCATTAGCAAACGCGAGAGTGCGCTGGCGGTGACGAGGGCATGCAGGAGGGGGGCGCGCAGGCAGCAGCGCGGGCTCGAGGGTAGACGGGGTAGCACGCGAGGGGGTGAGCTAGCGGGCGGGGTAAGTGAGCGAGGCGANGGGCGGAAGAGCAGGCGGGCAAGCAGGGGCCGTGCAACGGCGCGTGAGCTGCAGTACGGTACAGAGGCGGGGCACAGAAGCAGTGGAGGCAGCCAGCGGGACGGCGGAGGGAGCACCGCGAGGGCCGCACAATGGCGCAGGGGCANGGGCAGAGTGTCATCAGCACAAGGGCGCAGAGGGCGCATATGGGCACCAGTGCACGAAGCCTCGGCACCATCCGATGATGCAGGGGCGGCGTGATGGCACACGCACACACAGGTGCTACCAGGGTGCAGCGGCAGCGCGGGGGCATGCGTGAAAAGGAAGTGGATGAGAGATGGCAATGGGTGGGCGCGTGCACGGGAGACGGAGGCGATAGGGTGCGCAACGCGGGAGATGCCGGCGGGCGTGCGTGTGCACACGCTAGGGCTGCGCACAGGACGGAATCTGGCTGCGGCAAGATGCAGTGGTGGATGGAGGTGTGCATGCGGGAGGCGTGCACAAGCGAGAGATGGCGCCGGGTGGCCGTGTGCATGCAGCCAGGAGAGGTGGCCGTAGGTCCGGGCGTGAGAGGGCGCACGTTGGGCTGAAAGGGTGCACATGGGTGTCTTGCACTGTTGCTAGGGTGCAACGAGACCTGCGGGGAGAATGAAATGCCGCAGGGATGATCACCGACTGCCCAATTAAGGAAGGAA